>JABFPK010001590.1:0-11471 GCA_022817445.1 Habroteleia sp. ZL-2020
TAATATAACCTATCCTGATTAAGACAAAAAAAGTCCCATTGAAATTTGAGCCCAGGAACCGATCCTCCGGGTGCGCCAAAGTTTTGAAAAATATGGATATTTGCGCATACTTTTGGTTCCCAGGGCGAATCGATTTGCACCAGGTACACCAAATTTATTTTCCGAACTAGTTTAAAGCCTCTACTATACTTAGAAACAAGTCCCGTGAATCTAACTCCAGGAGAAGTGGTCCTCCAGGTGCCAACTTTCAACTTTCGATCGAACGACAATCGATGATCAGGATAGGTTATATTAATTAAATAGGAAGCGAAAAAAACATTCATGCCAAAATCGTTCCGAACTTCATCCACATATTTAATTTACATATTTATTCACGTATGTCCTTTATTTGATTGATTTGAAGTTAAATGATGTATAAATTGTTCGTGACAGAAAATTATGTTTCTTAGCTTACTGTCTTCAACCATGCTGAAGAATAATGGTGATACCTCGAAGTCAATAGAAGCGAGAAACAACTTGACCTCTTCTTTTGTTTAATGTTTAATGTTTAATGTTTAAACGATACGACGTTTTCTTACTACTGAAGTTTAGGTAGCATTGCACGATGGTACTTTCTTGAATTGAGAGCATTAACCCACTTTTTGTGACGTTGCATAATAGTAATATTGTAACTTCATGCAAAATATGAAATTTATTTAAGGGAAAGTATTCATTGTATGTAACTGTAGATATATATATCTACAGTTACATATATGAATATATATATATATATATATATATAATTTAAAATAAAACATAAGTTTAATGCTAATGATTGTTAAAATTATCTAATTCGACGTTAGCCAAATATTTAATTAAGTAAAAATTAGAAATTCATCGTTTTGAATAAATATTTTATAAACAAATTCTTATACTGAATACATTTATAATTTTAAATATTAATGTTTTACTTAATTAAAGGATCAAGACAATAAAATAAAATAATAAAATTGATATTTATATTGTATAATAAAATAATTATGCAATATAACTTGGAATTCTATAATTAATAATTATCATTATAGACACTGAGAATTGTCTTAACTTATTTTTCTAACCGTTTTTCATCAATAAAAGTATTTAACGCATTTTTTCAATTTATTTTTTATTTTAAACAATTACATAATCAATTTTTAAGCGTCTGATATTTATTTCATAACTCAAAACGATTTCCTCGTTGAGAAGTTTTATCACGCATTTTAAAGTTAAAATTAAAATCTAGGATTATTAATTCAAAAAAGCGTGAAAAAAATCACAGCATAGAAAATGCTTTAAATTACAAAAAAAATTGAAAGTTTATAAATTCATAGCAGAATCGATTAAAAATCGTTATAAATATTTGTAATCGTGTAAGTTTTTCATAAAAATAAGTTAAGTCAACTCGGACTTGACTGATGTTTAATATTTCACTTTAACCTACTCAATTTTATTTTAAAATATTATATTAAGGAATAAAATTTTTGTTTTATTTAAAACATGATATTGTTTACATGCTACTTTTGAACACTATTTCGGAAAATATATATAATGCTTGCATAAAAATAGACTGAATGTATAGGTAATTGCCAAAGGATATGGGACTCAAAGTTGGAATTCGTAAATGATAACAGAAGGAGATAAGTAGAGATAAAATTATCAACGAGAAGCTTGACTTGTCGAATGAATCGGCAAGTCGAAACGCTTGAATAATTACCCAACAGATGGGTAATAACGTACATATATGCAACAGAACATGCGAACGACACGGAGCATGCATAATCGGACTGCAACTGACACGAAGGACCATAACAGTTCTACAATGAATGATGTTTAGCATCGCTCAGCTCGCGTATGGATCTTGTTGTCTCTTGACCAGCAAGATCTAACAAGATCAACAGACACTAATTTTTTATAAATGAAAACGCTTATATTAAACGAAATATATTTGGGTATTAAGTTTCTGAAATCTGGTAAAATGTTTCTGAAATTTTCTGCCCGCTGCGGGATTCGAACTTGGGACGCTTGGGTTCCGAATCGGACTCTTTAACCACCATTTATTTAACCATTTATCTTCAATTCTATATTAATATTTTATAATCAAAATTACTTTAATTATTTAGATATATTTTATTATGATTCATAAATATTATATTTAAAACTTATCTTATAAAAAAAGATAATTTTACACACATATTCATCTAATATCTGAAATTAGAACCATACCATGTATAACTAAAATTGAAGGTAAATGTTTGCTAATGGCAATCATTGTTAGTATTTCCTTGTTTCCATCTCTGTTTATAACTGTTGCAAAAATGTAACTGAAGCCGCGTGATTCATCGTGTAAGTTAGTTCCTGTCGCGGTGCAATAGGTATTCGAACATCGTCGCATCCAGCGAATCTAAGAACGCAAGAAACGCTCGACATTCCCACGTTGCGCAGCGAAATGAGAAGTGACTGTGGCAAAAGCCGAGCGCGAAATGC
Organism: Habroteleia sp. ZL-2020; assembly: GCA_022817445.1. Classification (NCBI taxonomy): domain Eukaryota; kingdom Metazoa; phylum Arthropoda; class Insecta; order Hymenoptera; family Scelionidae; genus Habroteleia; species Habroteleia sp. ZL-2020. Next base: position 2,503 of record JABFPK010001590.1, read on the forward strand.
GCAATAAATAATACATGAAATTATAACGCCATATTGGTGGGTTCCGTTTGCGACCGCGAGCATCAGCACCGCTATCGAAGAGTCGATCCCGTCGACCCGGCCGGCTCGCGTTTCTGCTCTTTATCCGAACGAATTGAGGTTGCAGTTTCCTTAAATCGCGCGCGCAGCTCGCTCATCTGCACTCATCGTATCTTTTGCCTTCCGTCACGCGGCAAGACGCGCACGCAATTTTTCTTTTCAGACCGGAACCGTTTCGTTTGCATTTTTTAACTATTTATTTAATCGCTGCGTAACTTTATTTATTTCATTTTGCCACATTCTCTTTCCTTTTTTTCATTTATTTTCCTTTTTCAACTTTCAGAATGCACGCTTCGTAGACGGGACAATTATTCGATTACTTCAGAATTTGCTTTTGTTTTCACAAATCATAAATTTTATTTGCCAATTCCCATAAATTATCTTCATTTTATTACCTATGAATAACTGTTTGAATACTCCGATATTACAACATTAGGTCTATGAATTTTATTTTAATTGCAATTTTAAATATTTGAATAACCATGAGCTGAATATTATCTTATAACGTATAAAGTGAAACAAGAACGCGATCATTTTTAAATTTCTGAGTACCTTTACATTTTACAGTATATAGGAATTTGAAACATTAATAACTTAAAGCTGCACATTTCAATAGAGATTTGATAAAAATGATACATCATGACTAAACAATTGTAAAAAAAAGTATTTGTTCGTTTCTTAAATATGAAAAATTGTAAACGAGTGAGAGCAGTTTTGTTGTATATTTACGGAAGAAGATATAAACGTTTGGCTTAAACATATCAAACTTTTCTACAAAGAAAAGTTTATGATAATTATCAAAGTTAATGACTCGTAAATCGGAGGATTATAATTGAAGCAACACGCGAACTGATTGAGGATACTAACTATAGCTAAACCTTAAAGTTTAAATAAATTGAATAAGTGATACAAATTAGTTATGGTGAAAGTGCGAGACAATTAATGATAAAAACAATATTAATTAGTGAAACGAGATTCTAAATAACATAAGAAGAACATACGTTACACTAAATCACGACAATAAAATTAACTAAATAAATTACCCGAATATTTCTCTCTTTAATTCAATCAATTTCATTTTAAACGTATAACAATGATTTGCAAATCATTCATAAATATTCCAATGGATAATATGATTCAAAAGTACCATTCTTGCGCGATTAATTCTGGTGATAATGACAAAACGTTTGAAAAAGAATGTTTGATTCAAAAGCACCTGTGTTTGCGTAGTATAGCAGACTGGATTTTTATTCGAGTTCAAGCGCCGCATTGTGTAATTACGCAGTTGCGTTAACTAACGACACGTATTAAATGGCGATCAATTTTCCCGGTAATCGCTCACGTGACATCTGACGTTAAATATTTGCAAGAAGAAGCCGGTTGTTGATGAGCCGAGCCATTCGTTCCTCGAATCCTAATTGTTCTCGACTTAATTAAATAGACGTGGCATCTTGGGAACCCGCAACCAGCTCGATAATTAAGAAACGCCGCCGTGGAAGGACTGTCGCTAAACGCGGTGATTTGCGGAACCAAAAGTCGCACTTGAACCGACGTCGCCGAGTCCGCTCGAGGTCGCGCGTTCTAGCCGTCCCATATGTTTCGCAATTCGTTCGTGATTCTTGAAAGTAAATACATAATACAGAGGCATCGAAAGGAAAGCTTTAATCAACATTATTACATCTATTGTTCCGGACGATGATCAAACGCGCGCATGCTAATCAACCGTCAAACTTTTATAAATATCGGCGTCATCTGCGCAAATACCATGCATAATTCTACAATCACGATTTCGACACAGAATTCCGTGTCCTTACGAAATTCAATTAAAACTAAATCGCAATGTACAATCCTACTTCAGTATTCGAATAGATATTCATTCATTAACGGCATTTCAATTTGTCTCCTTTTCTATAATTAATTGTACAACGTGGCTTTTTATTTTAAATTATCTATATATATATATATATATATATATATATATATATAATTGATTTAGATAATTGGTTAAAGAATTTATCAGCCTGTATTATAATACAAGTCTAAGAAGTATTAATTTTCAGTTTGCTGTCATAGTAGTAATTGATTTACACTCTTTTCTGTTTTAATAACACTTGGAATTATTTTGCATAATAATTAAAATAATTGAAATTATAATAGGAGTTTTTTGGTTATTTCAAAAAGTACATGGTAGCTTTCAAAATAGTTATAAATAAAATTTTGCATTTAAGCAGCTGATGAGAATATTTATACATATATTTGTGTATATTTACATTAGGCAAACCAAAAAAGCATATATAAGAAGAAATAATACACACAAGTATAATCCAATACGTTTAATTTTTAATATTGTTTTAATTGATTCAGATTTGTTTCAAGTGTGTGCGTTTATTGTAATACAGGTTTATCAAACAATATATATGAATTGTTGCATTCTTTTAATTTACTTATATTTAGTTAAAGTTAGGCATATTTATTAGACTTACAAGACAATTCAACGTCATTTATCATTTTCAATCTTTATATTTTTTTATATATAAATTTATCTATAATCTTATAGGGCAAATGTTACATATAAGAATCAAATTGTGAAAGTTCCATTAAATCATATTTAAATCATATTAAGATTTATCAGGTATTGATGTAAAGAATTTGTTACGACATATTAAACAATGATTAAAAAATAATTAATCAATTTTATGACCAAAATATTAAATGAACAAAATAAACATTTTATAGCAGTTTCAATGCTTGAAAATAAAATTTGAATCGATTTTGTTTCCAAAGCAATTTTTCAAAATAATTATTATAACTGAAAAATGTATGTTCTTCGTTGACTTTAGAGAAATAAAATATGTAGTTATATAAATCGATTTTACTAAAATCTTTGAATAAAAAGTTATTTAAACTTAGAGAAGGTCAATTTATAATTTAATTGAAGTATGTCTTTCGTAATAAGAGCGAAACAGTCTTACCTAATGTCAAAATTAAAGAACTGTGATCTCTAACATTTAAAAAAACGTTCCTGCTTATTATTACAAAAATATTATACTATTTTAATCCTATTAATCTAAATATTCAAGGATAATTCACAAACTTAAATATTCATGTCGAATTAGCTCGATAGCGGGCGAAACGAAACATTTCCATGTTTAAGGTTATTTCCTTTTTATAAGTATAATACTCAAGTTTTTATTCATAACAAAAACAAAAATAATAATCATGAACTAAAATGTCTTGTTGCGAGTAATGAATTTAAATCAGTTTAAATTGGTTTTTGCCACTGGTCACATGATATAGTTACATAAAATAATTGACGAAGCAGACCGCGACAAAAGCACCTAATTAAAAGCACGTAAAAAGGAAAACGTCTTATTTTTATTCCCTCGATCTCACTATTTCTTTCGTTGTAAACAATCATTTCGATAAATATATTTTTTAATAACTATAATTTACATTTATCTCGACATAAATAATTTGCGAAGCACACGCGATTTCTGATCGTTATACGATGAACGTATGAAACACGAACAAGCAAGGCAAATTTTTGATCAAACTCGAGTGAGCAAATTAATATAGGTAATGGATTTCCTCGAGCAAACTGAATGGCTGACCAATCGGTATCGGCGCAACTCCATTGGATCCGTCAAATATGGCCATTTCGCGAATTTCAAAATAATTTCCGGTCACGACAACCCATTTAACAGCAAATTAATTGCGAGGAACGCTCACGAGCAATAGGTCCGTGTGATAGACGATGGCGCAGTGTCGCACCAAATAATAGGTCGAAACTAATATCTCTGGAAATCGCGATCCCAAAATACATTTCCGTATCACTTAACGAATAACACAGCTTGTGAGAAATTCGAGTTTGCTGTTTATCACGCGCGTCATTTGCGCATTGATAAAAGCATACAGACCAGCTCAATCAAACGGGTTCAAAATTCTTTGTAACATCTCGAAACGATCAATACTTTCAGGCAAATTGAAATCCAAATATATATTGCAAGTCGATCAAAATACCAATGTCCTTTTAAAACGAAATTGAGCAAAAACGAAATAAAATTATTTTCAACGTTATTTGTGTTAGTCGAGGAAAACTAACAATAAATAAATGCGTTTACTGTTGTAATTTTGTTTATTTTGGTTTTTACTAATAAGCAATATTATTCGTTCAGTATTTGCTTGTAAACAATTATACATATTTGTAAATAATTTTGTTTATTTACTATTTAAGTTTATTATTTTGCTATTCTATATATGTAAGTCAAGAGTTTAGAAATTCAAAATTAAAATTCACTTAATTCGTGCTTTTGATTGCACATTTCCCATAAAGCGACAATCAAATTATTTTCGAATAAGCCTCGCCTAGATGTCTACTTAAAGTCGATTTCTAATCTGAAATTGATTGCAATTCTTCTCCTTTAAAACGCAACCTTACACACAATCGCATCCATATAAAGCGAGGTAGGATAAAAATGAGCACAAATACACACGCGATTGAGCGTATACAAGCCGATGCTAAACCGGTGACGAATGTAATGTCAATTTTTGCGCGATGCAGAAACGTCATGTGAAACCCAAGTCTAAAACGGGTGTGTAACTTACGTAGGTGCATAACAATTGATTGCATGAAACACGGTTTTGACTCTGATGTTCGTTTGTTTGGATTAGTACGAATTATTTCTCGACTTGATTACACAATCAAATCGAATTATCGTGCATTTAATTCCATGTATATTTGCACGGAATTCATTTCACTACGCGCAGATAATTAAATTTCGTCAATATCAAGAAATCTTCGTAAATTTTGTTGTGTTAGATATTTGAATTTTAATGTTATTGGCATATTGACTTGATTAATAAATGTAAATTGAGGGTGGGGTATTTATAAGCAAATTACTATAGTAGATATTAAGTGTCTACTTAAATGTAATTGTTCACGATTAATAATGTGGTTTCAATCTAATTGTTTATTATTATGAGTAAATCTATATGTCTGTGTGTGTATCTCTCTCTCTCTATATATATATATATATATACATATAGTATGTGCTACATTTTTTATTTAGAAAATATATGCAAATGTTCATACCTACATGCAAACATGTTAAAATATTGAAAATTGAAATATTAAAATTTGTAATTAATTTGACTAAGAGATAAATAATTTTTGTAATTTTAAAATTAATATTGATGATTACTTAAATTTCCAAGTTATTTGTATTTTCATAATTTATTTAATTGAATCTATTAATATTATTACTATTATTATTATTAATTAAACAATAAAATAAATTCATTAAAAAACCTAAAACTATAACTTTTTAATTCAATAATATATTTATTGTTTGTTTTAATTGATGTCAATTGTTATGTTAATTTTACTTCGTTCTTTATATTTTTTTATTTAATTAAATGAAAAACAAAGATTATTACAAAACTTTGACAGAAATTAAAAGTAATAATAAAATATTATTTTTAATTTTACTAGAGAATTAATTAATCATTTTAAATTATCTTATTACAATATTTTATGTTCATTAAAACAATCAATAGTAGTTATTTAATATTTAATACATTTATTTGATCAAATGGAAAACATAGTTTTAATAAACTAAAAATTTTCATAGCATAACCCGGAACGGTGATCGCATTTCAATTTTGTAAGTAAACATAAGAAAGTCAGCCAACGTCGTCTGTCGCTTATTTGTCTTTTGTTATTTAACTATAGTTTCAAATATAACCAATTTTCCTTACATTAAGAAAAAGTCAACAAGTTAAAAAAAATAATAGAAAATTGACTCTACGTAAGTATTTGTGTATATATATAAATAATAATAAAAATAAAATAAAACCCAGGTAAAGATAACAAAATATGCAATACGCGACATTTCCACGAAGAAAAAAAATATCAATAATTATATTAGAATTTTAAAAAAAGTATTATTCTATTATTCTAATAAAAGTGATATATTGTGCTATTAAGAATAATTACGAAGTGCTGCAGTAAGCATTGATTTTTCATCTCGTTTAATGCATATCAAGCCAGCACCCCCAATAACGCAAATACAAAAAATAAGTTCATAATAATTTTGGACTAATTATGGACTAATTTTGGGCGGCAATAAAAAATTTTGGACTGTCAATATATAATCAGAAAAAAACTGTTATATTGGAGGTGCTAGCTTGACGTCAAGCCAGCACCCCAAAATTTTTTATTGCCGCCTAAAATTAGTCCATAATTATTATGAACTTTTTATTTTTGCGATATTGGAGGTATTGACTCGATATGCATGCCGATTCCCGAAAATTATCGTAAAAGTCAAGGCAAAATATAGCCTACTTTTCTTATTTTTTTTTTCTTTTGACTTCACGGACAATTCCAATAAAAAATATATTACATTAAAAAAAAGTCAGAAAGATAACCTTAATAGGCTTTGGTATCAGTCTAGAGAGTTTAGAATTTGGATATATTTAACTGAATAGTATTTTTCTTTTCTAAGTGCATTATTACAAGCTTTTCACACGGTTAAATAAACGAATTCCACATATTTTTAATTAGCACACACCCAACAAATTCCAATTGCATCTTATACTATTGTAATATCTTATATATGTAGCAATTTCTTTTAACTTCTCATAACGAAAGTATTTCGTTATGAGATACTTGTTATATGCATATAAGAAGCATAAGCGGTCGCGTTCTCTTTATAAAGTCTCTAATTGATGAGTTACATGAATTATAAAAATTATAATCAAGTTCAACTGATTACACCTTTCATAATATAATAGTCGCTGCTTCAATATTTATTTTATCATCCTCATGCGATTACATTAATCCTAACATATCCATTAGGAAATTCTTACACGAACGTTTCTATTCAATATCTTAATCCAGTTTCCTGATTAATGATATCAACTCAATAGATTAGACCGCAGATGGGAGAAAAACGAACTCAACTTCAGTTACTCGCAATCAATTCAATATTAATCTCAAATCATCTACTATTTAATAACCGCAATTCACAGCAAACTCCGCTACCCCCTCTATTATATAAACTACAATTTGAACTGAAATTACGTATTAACAAGTTTTGCAGGTGATCGGTAACGGCGCGCCGCGAAGGTAAGTCGCCGAGCGAGAAACGCGAGACCCAAGTGAGATATCCATCTGCTCATAATGAATCCGCGCTCGCGCTCGACCGCGACCCTACTGACGCAAGGTGTCAAGAAAACGCGCTACGAAATTGGCGCTTTCGTCGCGAGCATCGCAAATTCGCGCGCGATTCAACTACCACGTTCGGTTCGCATGATTTGAATAGCCGACGGGATAAAAAAGGAAAGGCGATTCGAGGGATCGATTCGCCTATCGCATGGGCTCGATTGAACGAAAAGCACGAGCCGCGGGGAAGAAGAAACGCCGACGAACCAGCAAACTACCGCTAAAAAGAGTTCGGTCGGCGTATGAGAGTCGATCTCGGGGCGGATTCCCACCGCTCGTTCGGTCACGACTGCGGCCAAGGCTCGAGCTAAACATCGCTCGCATCGTCTACACCAGCCGTTCACGATTAAATAATCGCGCATTTCACTATCGCCGCCCTGACACAATGCCTGACTTCTCCTGCCAGGAATCCTCTGCTCATTCTGGAGCCGCGATTCATCGGGCGCCACGCAATCCGTCCCAGATCCGTCAGGAAGACTCGTGACGAAATCCTGCTTGGTTTCTCGTCGTGGGAGTGGCGAACGACTCGTTCGACGATCGGGCATTCAATACACGAAGTAAACCACACGAGAAAAGTTCAATATTGCAGTTTATATTTAAAACGGGATAACAGAATTCGTATAGTTAACGATATACGTTGTTCTATGAATTAAATAAAATTACAAAATAAATTATTTAATAAAATATCTGCTCTAAAATATGATTAATGAAAATAAATATTTTTCTCGGAAATAGTCGATTAAAATAGATTAAAAAATTTCTTATTCGTATGGAACATTTTATTCTTTATCGTATGCACTTTGCTGTGACAATTTTATTAAAATACAAATTTCCATACTCTAGATTCTTCTGTATAGTAATAAAATCATCTAATCTAAAATAATAATGGGAATTTTTATAAATTAAGGTACGTCAGTATGTAAAGGTCGTTATTAGTTTACAACAATAACAGTAATATTTTCCAACAAGCTCTTTCTTTCTAATGGAAAATATTATTTTTTAATATTCTCTCAATACATAATAAATACTCTGAGAAAAAAACTAAAAATAATGATAGTTTTAAATGTAACTTCAAAAATTACAGAATTACTATCTTGGATAGTAAAATTTAAATTTAAATGCTTCTCTGTTATTGTTTATTAGCATATGAATTGGAGATTACACCATTTAAAAAAATATTTTTATTGTTTAAAATATATCTTCATTACCAACTAAGATAGTAATTTGTATAATTTATTTTTCTCAATGAAAAATTGTCTATCATTTATACAAAAGTCGAATTATCTTAATTTCTCAGCAAAAATCACTCGATCAATATGCAAAGTTTACTGTATTTTGATTTGGTCCCCAAATCATTCAGATTAATTAAAGGTAAAAAGTGACTATGGAAATGTTAATTTCACCAGGCATTGAAGTCAGATATTCTAGTAATAGTTTTTGTAATAATTACCCGAACGGAAAAAGAACAATGGCATGAGGCTGGCTCGCGGACATGAGCTAGCCACAATCCAAACCACTGCCAAATCAATGCCAGCCTGATGACATTCTAAAAAGTAGGAAAAAATCAAAATAACGTGGAATAGGACTGGCACAAGCCTGGAAACAGCATGGCATATGGCTGGGTCGCGGACATGAGCCAGCCTCATTCCATGCTGTTCTTTTCCGCTCG
>JABFPK010001591.1:0-11467 GCA_022817445.1 Habroteleia sp. ZL-2020
CCTTTTATATTTTGCATGTGTTTTTCATTTTACACAACACAAACACGAAACAACAAAATCGTTCTCAACACAAAAAATGTATGGGATAAGAAAATATATAACTTGAAATAAATGAAAATTCAGAATATTTTCCAAATAAAAGGAAAGAAGAATAAAACATTCGTAAGGTGTAATTGGTGTAATTGAAGAAATATTAAAAAATATGAAGGAATGTAAAAGTTTTGTTGAGTCGATTCATCATTAGGTAATCCATTATGAGCAGCGTCCAATAAACGAAAAAATGACATTTTGTTAATATTATTTTGCAAAAAGGATCGAAAAGGGAATTTAATTAGACAAAATTAATTCCATCAATATTGATATGAAGATTGTACTATCATGACATTAATTAAAGGCATAAATAATAATTGTATAAAGAATTATTCTAACTTGTTTAATATAAGTAAAATTGAAATATAGTTCTTTGATTCAACGTGCAATGACAAATAAATTTTTCGCCAAAAATGCAGTAATTTATTCCTTATCTGTCATTGTTTAATAAGTTCAAAAAAATTAAAAAAAATTAATGATCAAAAATAAACAAAATTGAACTTAACGTGAATTATTTAAAGTTTATAAGTTTTTAATAAAGAAACAAATGGAATGATAGCTTTCTAAAATTGACAAAATTGTTAATTTTCTTACCTGTTTAGACGTTCGAAAACAATGACAGTACAACCTTAATTTATGTTTCATCTTTGTTTGAATAAAATGTTAATTTTAATTTTAAACAATGAAATTATAAATGGCAGTACCAAAATTTAAATGGTGACCAGTTTAGTTTAAATAAATTAAATTAAATTTAGTTTTACTAGTAATTTGTAAATGTAAATTAAAAATTAATATATGTTGCAATTTTATACACGTTTATCTAATTGTCGAAAATATGATATCTCATATACTATTTAAACTCACTTCATGTCAATTAGTGCAACAAATGAAGCTACTTTTTCTTAAGATCGAAAAATTGGCATGTAAACAAATATAAATAAATTTCATAAGAATTAAGCGATAAAATAGATTCACGTTAAAAATCAATGATACCTGAAAAATTAATATATACTGGAACATGTTGTCGCGTGTAACACATTTGTGTTATATTTAATGCGTCAAAAGAGGTTATAAGGTAGTCCAGGCAACGCGTCAACATAATTCCATTTGGTCAATGAATTTTAGTATTACAATACAAATGTTGATATCAAGAAGAAAGCATGAATACCCAGAGATTCATGACTAACGTGTTTTAACGTAATCTAAACTTTTGTTCAATTTAAGTTTCACTGAACCCAAATCGATATATATTTTGTGTGACTTTAATTATTACATTTCATTTAATAAACAAAAAGCTATAAATACATTTAATGTATAAAATATAATAGAAATGCTTTAATATATTCCCTGTTTTTTTTTATTTATTAATATAAATTATTTCTTTTCTTAAATTATGTTGTTGAAATCTACTAATATATTTTAATTTTCAATTTGACTTTGAATAATATATAAAATATGTTTTAATTTCTAAAATTAGAAGCAAATAATTGTTATCATACCCTCCCTTTAGATGCTGCTGACATGAAATGGGAAATTTGTGGTGGTGGTGCCATATTTTTCTCCGGACTTACTTGCAGCTCCGGATTTAAAGCTATTATTGCATCGATCTCCACCTGTAAATCCAGAGATAAAGTTATATAAATATTAAAATATAACTTGGATATTATTTTAAAATAATAAATATTGTAAGAAATGTAATTATTGTGAGTCAGATATACTCAATGGTTCGTAAAATACTGTATTTATAAAATATTAAATAAAAGATATTATACAATGAAAATCTTTTGCAAAATTGCACAGGAATGTCTATTTATAAGTTTCATTTACAAGATCAGAAATTATGTAAATGTAAATGTTAATGATTATAATTTATTCAACAATATAAAATTACTTTAAAAGTAATGCATTAATTGAAATATGTGTGCTGAAAAAGATTGTTAGAAATTTAACAGAATTATAAATAAATTTCACTAAATGTTATGCAACATTAAAAATCTAGCTTATGTTATTCCTTTATAATTTTAAAAAGGAAGAGTATATCAATTCAAAATTATATATATTTAATTCTGTTAATGTATAGTATTGTACAAATTATTACTCTATAAATTAATTACTAATAAATATTAATTTATAATTCATAAAATTATAAAAAATCAATCTCTTAACCATTAAGTATGTTTATGCAAAATCTTGAGTTTGAAAGTATAAAATTATAACATAACATACTGCGTTAATTTTGATGTCATAGATGAAAAAATTAATTGCACTTGATTTGTGCAATGCAATGTTTGCAATGCTTTAGGAACTCTGATGAAAATAGAACAGTGCTTCAATCAGTTCAGGTGGTTAGTACAGGGAGGGGGAAAGTTAGTATTACATGTATTGCATTATAATCTGGGAACTCAAAATAGTTTAAATAACCATGACCTATAGTATATGTGTGATTATTTCTCCAATTTTACATAATTATTTGTTTTAATTTTTATTGTATTATGGTTTCATTCGATTTTCAGTCTTATATTTCTAATAGATAAATACTTTTATTAAATTCTCTGTATATGCAACAAAAATACATATAAATATATTAATATATATATTAATATATAATTAAAATTATATTATTAAATTAAATATAAAATCTAAATAAATAGTCATATTTTCTTAAACAGTTTTTATAAACATTAAATCTATTAAAAATCTATTTAAAACCTTATTTTAACAATAAATTTGAAATTAATATTGAAAAAAATTGAATTATACTTATGTATATTTAAAATTAGTATATGAATAGAAATAATATGTAATTAACAAATTTATATTATATTTCTTATACCTCTTTTCCTTTGGTTTCTCCTTTTTCGAACCATTCTACAGTTACACTACGTTGTTCCCAGTTGACTCCAGAAACTATAGCTGAATGTATTCGACCTAAAATTCAAAAAATATTTCATTGCTTGATATATTTTTAAATAATATTTTAAATATATTAAGCACATTAAAAGCAATGAGTAAATTAATGATTAATTCTTAGCTTTTTTCATTTTAATGGGAAATTAAAAAATATTTCATTATGATTTTTATCAATATTTTAATTTATAATATATGCTTGCAAGAACGAAATATGTTTTATAATATTAATATGACTGTTATTTTTAACTTGTAGATTATAATTAAAATAATATTAAGTAAAAATTTCACTTTGAATAATAATAAAGTAAAAATCTACAACTTAACTCATTAAATCAATACTATTCTTACAATCAATAACATGTGTATAGAAGGGCAATTGAAAGTACACACATATACATATATATATTTTATGTACACAATTTTAAAAATACTGTGACAGAAAGTACATTTTAATAATGCAATACTTACGGAAACAAAAACATTAATGTCTTTTGCATTAATATGATACAAATTTAATTTAATTTAATTTAAATGTATTCAATAACATCAAATTTTGAGGTAATAAGATTTTCATAACAAAAAGCTTTTATTTATAATAAAATATAAATTATAAATTAAAAAGGACAAAAGAAATTTAAAAATATGATGCATATGATTGTTTATGTCTTTATGATTTTATCATAATAACGTGTTATTGTAATGTCAAGTTTGCGTGTCATCTTTTACCTGAATAAATATTCACACAACACATAATCACTTATAAAAATGTTTTTGTTTAATGACAAAGTTTTATACTTATATATTTGAATTTTCCGATATTGCAATAGAAATTATGGACAATTAATTAAAAATAATATTTTAACTATATTAAAACAAAATTTAAACCAAATTACTTTATTTTAAAAAATATAAATACAAAAATTTTAAGAGATCATTAACTTATTTTTCAGTTTTTTTTATATTTTCTTGTATATATGTGTATAAACATTTAAGTTATAAAATTATATTACAGGAGTATTCCTATATATATTATAACATAAACATGTATATATAGATTTATATTAAATGTCATTAGTTAACTTCTGTTAATAGCATTTCTTTCTTTACACTAATAACGTTAAAAAATTAATAATATAACATTTATAATGATAGCAATAATGCTATAAGATGATCTCAGTTTCAAAGAATTTGTTTTGTCTATACATAAATATATTATATATAATAAAAGCAAAAACTTACAATTTCATACAATATTTATATAAATTATCAAAAAAATAGTTATAAATAAAATAGTTATAATCAATATAATTTGATTAAAGTTTAAAATTTCATGGTATAGGTAATATAATTAAAATATATGGACACTTTACTTTAAAGGAAAATTGCTTGGGAAAATATGAAAAGTTGCAGAATATTAATGAATTTAAGTGAACAGAACAATGGATACCAATGCAGAAAATAATATATATTATTATAAAAAATTTTTTTATAAATATTTTAATTTTTTTGATATTATGTAATAATTATTTATCTGTTTATTTTTTTATTCATATCTAACAAAAGTTAAAAAAACAAGAAACAATCTTTTGTTATTAGTCTTTTTGGGGTGAAAATCCATCCGAATAACTCATTGTCGTCATACTGAATAACGCTAAAAGTCAGTGGTCTTTTTACATTCATCTGAAGTAAAAAGTGATAAATACATTTATATATTTCCATATCTGCTCATAAAAAGTAAAGTATTAAGTATATAGAATTTTATTTATATAATTTTTCATAATCAAAAACTTTATTTTCCATTAATTATTCAATTAATTTTGCATCGCACAATCTTTATGCATACATGCACGAAAATAAATTAACATGTTGTATAATATTTTACAAGTTAATTTTATATATGAAGAAAATGTATTTTTAAAAAAGTATTCTAGTATTTAATTAAACATCATTCATTGATAAAGTAAACCAGTTCTTCAAATAAAGTTTATTGAAGAAGTAAGTGCATACAAGTGATGATAATGTTTCATATTATAGTTGCAGTTATATTCTTTAATTCCACATATTATTGCCATGTTACATTAAAAGTAAATGTTAATGTAACATGATAATAGTAGGCATATAACATGGTAATGGCAAAGTCAAATAAAAATTAAGTATTCTTTTTTCTTATATCTACAGAATATTTACAGCTTCCCAAAATACAAGTATTTTTTATTTTTAACATAAATTTCAGTACTTGATTATACTTTAAAAATTGTTAATTTAATACATGTGATATAATAAAAATAAAATATTTCTTTGAAAAATGTGTTACAAAACTGATATTAAGTTGATATAATTTGACAGTAGAAAACTAATATTTTTAAATTAATAATTCTTATTTATAATAAATTTAGTTTAAATATTGAAATTAATTGCTAGTATATTCATTTGAATACTTCATTATAATTAAAACATATGCTATATATATAACATTACTTTTATTTCAAAATAAAATTAATACCATATTAGCAAATATTTTAAAGAGGTGATTAAACCTCATATTTATTACTATATTGTAATTAATACAATGAGTAAGGTGTATCTTTTTAAGGAAGGAATGTTTTGCAATTTTTTTGTCATATCTTCATACAGACAACTAATTATAATGAATCGATAGAGACATTGTCAAGATTATTGATCAATGTCAACAATATTCTGCAAGTTTTCATATTTTCTCATGCAATTTTTCTATGTCATTTTTAAAATAAAGTGTTTGTTAGCATTTGAAAAATGTTAACTTTTAATTTTTGCAGTTATTAATATTATAATATATTATTCAATATTTAATTATTTCCTATTAAAACAAGTAACATTACTTTTTGAAAAATATTTTTATAGATTAATTTTGTATAATCTTCTTTTTGACCATTGGAAATTGCAATGAAATATTGTAGTATAATAACATATCACTGATATTAATAACTAAAACAAATTTTTATAAAATATACAACTTTTTGAAAAGATTAAAAATATTATTCAAAACTAAATAAATTTATTAAATATGCATACTTTGCTTGAATTTAATACTAAGTATAAAAGAGCAAAGAAGTTGGAAAAAAATTCTTCATGAAATATGATTGTTAAATTTAATCAAAAGCGAATAAACATGTAATAAATATATGAAGTTCGATTGAAAATATTTAAAAATATAAGGGAGCCTGATAAGGTAAAAAGTCCTAAAAGCATTTCTACTAAGAAACGAAATAAAACAAGGAAATGCAGCGAGATAAACCGTTAGATGTAATACGCGAGGGCTTTCGCGCTCAATGAATTTCAAAATCGCTCCACGCAACAATGCGACTAGTTTTGAAAAATAACCGTCGTGCGTGAGTAAAACCGCGCAGAAATCGGATCTACAAACATGGCGAGATTTGTTTCAAAGCCACCTGATATCCCCCCTCTAGGACATGGTCGTCCTTGCAAAATCCAACAGACTCGAAAATTCTTCCGAATATGGAAGTGGCTCGAGCGACCGGTCGAAATAGGCAAGGTTCGCCTACCGCGACCGTTACAATCGACCGAGATTTCTACGGCGCTAACAACCACAATGACAACAAAAATTGACAGCGAACTAAGAAGTGGTTGAGATTGGAGTAGCCAGAATTGCCATTTTTGAGGTTACTCACCGTCAGTTCGCTTGATGTTTATACTGGTGCCAGTTTCGATGGTGCACATGTCGTTGTTCATTGTCATTTACGATGCGACGATGCTTGCGCGCACCATAAAATACGAAACTAAGACGTTGCAATTCTTCGGGCCTATGTCTTACTGATTTTGCCCCGTCGCTAACGACTTTTGACAGTCGCGCAACTTGGTCGGAAATGTCGTTAATTTAAAATAACCAATGCCGATACCTACGACCGCTCGAACGACTTAGCTTTTGTCGCGCGACACGCCCGTTCCCGCTGTTCCTGTCGTCGTATCCCGATTCCGATTTTGCCGCCCGTGTTAACATTAACTCTACGCGCTCTATATCCTCGCTTGTTCGCCCTAATCACCGTGCAAGAACGATTAGTTTTGATGAATTATATTCAGTCAACTTTTGCCGGATTCCCTGCAGGACGGGGCTTAGTCCTTTCATGTCCGTTATTGACAACGAACGGTGTTCAGCGCCATCTTGAGCCAGTGACTTTCGAAACCGGCCAGCCATCTATCTATTATACTATCAACTACCGGCAATCGTCTCTTGTTGTCTCTTGACCGTTGGATATTTCCGATGTTTTTGAATTCAAAATGTTTTAAATCTTTTTTCTTTGTCTAATAGGATGCTGTTTTTTACTTCTTAGCTAAAAACTCTAAAAATATAATAGTCAGCATATCAACATTGCTCGTAATGCCACTAAAACTGAACTGGTCAGCAGATCTGTCTTTGTTTTTTACGTGTTCCATTGCATACCATTGGTTTGTGGTTGATGAGAGGGAAAAACAGAACAAAGACAGAAAGATGCAATAGAGGCAATATTGCAAAATGCTATAAACCTAAAAAAGGACAGATGCAGAATTAATTTTTGAATTTTACAAAATGTCTCAAGCAAAAACATCATATACAGCAGGTCAATTGTTCTATAAATTAAGTGATAAGCGTAGATTAAGGAATGTACTAGGACCTGAAGGTCGTCTAACTAAAATTAAGAAAACACTTACAGCTTTGCTTAAATATGAGAGAATAGAAGTCAATTATCAGCGTGGTGATGAAGTTAGAGGTTATGCTGAGAGAGTAAGTAATGAATATTTTTTTGTATTTATATAAATTACAAAATAATACAAGTAAATGTAAATATAGAATATTTATGCGAAATTTAAAAACGCTTATTCTAATGCATTGTCACATGTATAAACATTAAATAACATTGTGATTCAGTATAAGCATCGGCATGTCATTAAACTATAACACAATTTTAATCTTTAAAAGTAAATTAAATAACGTTCAATGTTTTATTTATTTTTTTTTATTTTATATGAAAAATGTTTGATAGCAAAATATGCAACTATGTATCTTTTATAGCTTATTTCAGAAGCAATTCGACATGGACCAGAAAATAAAGAAACTATGGATTTAGCAAATTTTTATATTCTTGAAAAACAATTGATACACAAATTATTTAAAGTTTTAGTTCCAAGATATCAAGATTATTCATTCACTTATACAAAAATGTATCGATTACCGAAAGCAGAAGTATTCGAAAGAGAAAATACTTTTTCACGGGGTATTTTAGAATTACGAGGTAAAATTTTGTGTATTTTGATTTTATATATATTATTTAATTTATTTATATTAAAAACGATATTCTGATCCTTGTAATTTTTCAGACCTTTGTGCTCTCTAATATTATTTATTTATTCTTTATGAAATTATTCATTCCTCATAGAAATTTGAATTCTGCATCAGAAATATATATGTATGTTTATGCGAGTCTGAAGAAGATTGAAGATTTCTTAAAATTAAAAATTATCTAATCTTCTTAATTATGGGGGTCAAAAAATTTGATGTCAATTATAGGAAATATAATAGAATTTAATAGAAAATGGTGTTTATAAAATGTGAAAGGAATTAAAAAAAATGTCATCAATTTCCGGTGCTCTAATTTCACATTTTTTAAACAAAAACTGAGCATAGGAATGAATTTTTTTTGCTTAAAAATTTGCTTCTACAAATTACGTTTTGAGTATATAAATGAGCTTTTAAACAACTTTTGCCTCTTTTTTGCATTTTGACTCTATTGGTCCAAATTTTCCAAACAACCAGAAAAATATTTTAATTGTCATTATTTAAAATAATTTGTTATCATATTATTTTTATATTAAACAAGTTTTTTTTATTGTAGTATTAGTTCTATTAGCAAATAATGCAAATAATTAAAATAGAACTAAGTAATTTCTTATAAATATGCTTTCATTAATTCTTCATTGATAATTTAATGAAGTTTATTTTATAAAAAAACAAAATTTGTATCACATATATTTTTTTGCATGTCATAATAAGATACAAGTAATACGTAAAAATTTTTGCCTTTAGGTAATATTTTTCCAAGTTTGGTACAAAAGAATCCACCTGAACATAACTTGTTACATAATGTATTGCTTACTGAAGCAAGGAAGGAATTCAACAAGGAAAAATATAAAAATATTACAGATATAGAACAAAACTTATCTATCAAAGAATGAATTATTATGAATCTTTTTTAATAAAAAGTATATATAACTGCATATATAATATAGAATATTATTAAATTAAATTTAATTTACATTTAAATCAGGAAGCGTATATACAACTATAATTTGATACAAAAAGTTTATTTTCTTTAACAAATTTTATTTTTTATATACATTAAAAATATATTTAATGTAATCATATGAAAAAGAAACTTAAAGTATTTGCGTAAGGAAGTAATTATTAACTATATACAATCGAACCTCCCGCTATTAACTTATTAACTATTTGTGCATTTGCACTATTTACGTAAATCTGTTCTCACCAACGAAATGAATCTGAGTTTTGGAATTGTATATATTCAATAGGAGAAGTGCAATAATGCCAGTTAGTTCAAACATTGTTCAAAACATTATATTTGACGTCTGGAACAATCAAAACAATGAACCGAGTGTCACCCATTGAGAAAGAAGTAGCATGTACACATTTGAAATTTGGAACTCATAAATAGTTAGAAACTTCCCGATGACAAATAGTGAGAGATTTGATTGTAATTTATATATAATAAATCATTAAATGCTGAAAATTAAATGTAAATGTTGATATATTTTTTATAATAAATTTATAAGGTAAATTCTTAATATTGCAGAAGTTTTTATAATAACAAATGTATATTCTTATGTGCGTATATTCAAAAAACTATATCAACATTAACATTAACATTCGTTGTTATGTTGAATTCTTTATCGAAGAAAAATAGTTTGACATTAAAAAATAAACTGTATTTTGCTCTCATTTCAGTAATTCTAAACAAACTGTATATTTGAATTATTTTCGTTTAGTAGTTGAAGGAAGTTATTATATTTTTGTCTAAGAATGTTAACAATTTATTATATTATGTAAAATATAATATTTTTATTCCAAAACTATAAAAAATGAAGAAAATATGATTTTTACAATATTCATGTATTATTCTCTAAATTAAAGAGATAAGATATAAAGTATTAATTATTAAAATACTGTTCTATTTAAGAATGCAGTATTCTAAGTAATCGAAATTTAATTTCTAGTCTCCAAAGATTTTTTTTATATATGTCAAAATATATAGGAAATATTTTCAATAAAATTAATCTATAGAAAAGTGACTTATTTATATATTTATATACACAAGTATAAGTATATTCCAATTTTCTTCAAAAAATTTTAGTGAAAATATTATAATTTAAATTATTATTAAATAATAACAAATATACTTGACCAGCAAGTAATAGTAAAAAAAAATAATTTATCAATTTGCATTTTTATCTTAAAATAATGTTAATGTCAGTGCCATATAAAACATAACAATGTTATATTTGATCTTTTTCAAATTTCAAGACAAGATATAAATTAACATATATACATTTTATTTTTACATTGTTATTTTATATAAATGGTATAAATTTTAAAATATTTTTTTATTAAAATATTTACTGGCATTTATATACGGAATTTTGTTATATTAATTCATAAACTAATCCCATATATATATACATATTTAAAATTTTGGATCAAACATTAATATTATATACTTATATATAATATTTGCAATAAAATTTTGAATGAATTTAAAAACTATGCAATTTATAGGTATTCATAATTCTATAAACATTATAATGTTTGATAACTATTGATACTTATAATTCTAATTTCACATGATGTTTTATATTTTTTTTATTCTTTGAAGTTATTTTAATAAAATCTTTAAGTTATTATATTATAATATGTTAACAAAAATAAACAATTTAAGAAATTATATACCTATTATTCATAGCTGAAAATACAAATTAATTTTAAAGATTTATATGAATTGGTCAGTCTCTTATTTAATTGGTATATTGTGCTATTCTAATATAATGGAATTGGAACTAAGGAGACTTTCTTGACTAAGAGCTGGTACTTGTTTTGAAAATTCGCTAGTCGCCCATAGAAACAAATCAAGAGTTTGTTCTGTACATTCTGCTATAAATCTGATAAAAGGTCTAACATCTCCATCATTTGCTAACTGTAAATTTTCATAATATTTATGGCGATGTTGTTTGTGTATTATAACAGGAGGATAACCTGCTTGCATCAAAATCATATTCATTAAGAGACGCGATGTTCTACCGTTTCCATCTGAAAAAGGATGAATGTGAACCAATTTGTAGTGGGCCAATGCAGCATACCTATAATAACAATATTATTATTATTACGGTATCACATACATAAATTAATATAGTAAAATATATGTCC
>JABFPK010001592.1:0-11466 GCA_022817445.1 Habroteleia sp. ZL-2020
GCACATAACAACTCCTTGTAAAAGGGGATAATGCGAGTAATTGTCGAAAAGAGAAAATTATTAAAATTATGTGTCTTCTTTTAAAAAGGAATATTGCGAATAATTATTGAAAAAAAATATATATTCTTTAGAGCGGTCGATATAATGATGAAAATGTATATTTTCCAATTTATCACTGCAAATCGTATTTTACTAATGTGTAATTAAATTTTTGAGTACCACCCATATAAAACTTTTTTTTGCATCTGAACTTTATTCGAAAATTTTTTTCAAATCATCAGAATTTTCAAATGCATCAGAATAATATAGATACTTGTATGTCTGGATGTGAATTTAAAGAAAATTTAGTTTATTAATTCTGAAATACGACTTAAAATTAAAAAAATTTTCCAAGACCTTCTTAATTAAAGTGGGCCAAAAGAAGTAATGTTTCAGATTTCCTAAAATTCAGTCTAAATGACATCTGTAATGTGAAAGAAGAATGGTGTGTATATAAAATGCAAAATAGAAAAAAAAATTAGTCAATTTCAGGTATCCAGATTTCAGGTTTCAGAAAACAAACTGAGCATATGGATGAACATTTTTTTTTTCAAATTACTAGAAAATAAATGTTATTGAAAAATGAGAAATATTGAATAAAAAAAATAGCTTTATACTAATATTATATATTTTAATTATGAATTTCTCATACAAATTTAAAGTCTGCGTTAAAATTGTATATATTATGCTAGACTAGATAAAATACTCAATTTTTTACTTATGCAAATGATTGTCAAAAAAAAGCGATAACCCTGTTTACAAAAAAGTTAAAATATCCTCCCATTCAGCAGGTATTTTAGTTATCCCATCCCTAGTCAAATTTCTACTAGGGATAATTCAAAAATACAATGACATATCCGTTTTTACAACCATTTTTAAGGATATCAATTTTTACAACGGTTTTTTGGCATATCCCTTTTTATAACCAAATTTTAAGATATCCTTTTCGACATGATCTCTCGTCTTACTTATAATAATGAATTTCTCATAAATTCTAGTAAAAGGAGATAAAAGTCAGTATTTTTATTACATATTTTTAGTTACGAACGTAATTTGAATTCCTTGATATACTTCATTAAACGAGATCATACAAAATTCATTATATTTTCCCTTTTATAAATGCAATTAAAATTTTATTTTTAATGGAATGTTACTCAAAACACTCATTTTAAATACTAAATATAACTAAAATATTTTATATGTTAATATTATTATTTTATTGTCATTAGAACTAAAAAATACAAATGCTTTAAATTCAAATCATCTATATTAATTAATTCCACGTTTGATTTTAACTATACTAATATGCGCTACAAGTAGGTAAAATAGTTCAATCAATTTTCTAACATTTACTTTTATTTTATCTTACGTTAATGCCTCCAATTAAATAAATTGAGTTATTGCTTTTAGTTCTTACTTTGAAAAATAATTTCTGAATCTATATATTTCATATATACCTTTTAACTATGTAACTTAGTCTATTTTATTAAATATAAAAAATATGTGTTATTAAAAGAACATTAAATTTAATTCATAATTAAATAATATTAATATTTAAATATTAATAAAAAATATACTAAATTATGGATAAATACTTTATCATTTCTAATATTCTTTGAAAAATGAAAGCTGATATGATTTATGGTATTTATACTTTCATAATTTGTTTAGCATTTAACAAAATAAATGATAATATTATTGCAGGTAATTGCTGGACAGTTTCTTTCGGATAAAAAAGTCGGTACATATGTTGAAGTGGAGATGTATGGCCTACCAACGGACACAATACGGAAAGAATTTCGAACTAGAGTAGTTCCAGCCAACGGCTTAAATCCCGTTTATAATGAAGAGCCCTTTTTATTTAGAAAAGTTGTCCTACCCGATTTAGCTGCATTGCGATTTGCAGTATACGATGAATCTAATGGTAAACTTTTGGGTCAAAGAATAGTTCCTTTAGATGGGTTACAATCCGGTTATCGTCATATTGCTCTTCGTACCGAAGCTAATTTTCCTATGTCGTTGCCAATGTTATTTTGTAATATTGAAATCAAAATATATGCACCTGATGGATTACAAGGTATTCTAAACTAGTACAATTTTTAATTAAGAAATAATTATATTCTTCGTCAATTTAAATAAAGAAAAAATATTTCGTTATATGCATCGTATCAGAAATTACTACAGTAATAAATCAATGAACTTTCGATTGAAAGCTAATTACACAATTTTTGCAGAATTAATGGATGCTTTAAGTGCGCCAAATACATGTCAAGTGTCAGACAGTCTGTCACATTCAAAAATGAGAGGACTTGGAATTGAAAAAAGTGACAGTAAAAACAGCACTGATTCTGTATCATCGTACCAAGACGCAATGAAATCGAGAGGTGCAACTAAACCAAGAGGTGAGTACGTTGCGTATGATGTGTATAGACGATATATGAATTAAGTGAAAGTTTATTCAGATCTAGCAAATATATAATACGAAATTCAGTGGTCCGTTACAATTTTTCTTAGAAGAAATGGAGTTTGAGCCTATCACCATTGAAGTTCTTCGTCAGGAGAAAGGATACATGAAAGTAATGAGAAAGCAACAGAAGGAATTGGAAACCTTAAGAAAGAGACATCAAAAAGAAAAGCTCTCCGTCCAGAAGCAGCAGACTGCTTCAATAGAGAAACTGATTAAAGGCAAAAAGTATGTTTCATTTTTCTTTTAATTTAAAGATTAAAAATATGAAATATCTGATTACTTCATTAACCATGATTACATCGCAATTATATATTTATGGTAGTATAACAGGAAGTTAAGCTTACGATCTATCGTATTTAGCATGTGATGTATTCTTACAAAAATTTAATTTGAAGAACGATACAATCTATGAAGTACTTTTTTCGAATTAATTACGCACAGCATAGTTATTACGAAAGAATTTGTATTTTAATCGTAAAATTAGTTACTGAATAATGATATGCGCTATGAGCCTACTCTGTTTAAAAAACTTACTTTGCATTAAATACGTGTTCCTGTAACAAACGTTTATAATATTTTATGAATTTAAAGTTGTCTATAAAAATGTAGCATAAAAAGTTAAAAAATGTTGTACTTATAAAGATTATACAATTTTAAATAAAAAAAATAACCAACATAAATTTGTCTCTTGAAAAACTAGTATTCTAAATTTACTTATAAAAGACATATATTAGATAATAATAATTTAAATTAAATAAAATAATTTTTATTTATATATGTCTTTTACTGCATAGTTGACAAATTGACTTTGGATAAAGTAGAATACTATAGTTATCTTCTCGTAATATCAGAAAATGATATACGTTTGGATATAAACTTCCATGTTAAAAATGTTTTAGATCATAATTTTTTTAAGTATAAAATATTGAAGTATATGGAACTATATTAAAATAAGTATATTGTTTTATTTTTAGTTATATTTATAATAATTATAATTGTACTATAACATATATTTACAGTATATATATATTTATATTGAATATATATTATTTATAAATTTTGTAAAGTTTTCAATTTAATATTGATTGCAGTAAAGCAGAGTTATCAAAAGATCCAACCGTCCGTCGTGCGGTAACCGAACAGACATCTCAATGGTCTCGTTTAGCCGAGAAGCAAAAACGTGAGGAGCGTGAACTTATGCATGCACATTTAGAGGAACGCCGTGCACAATTGTGCAAACTTTGTATGACTGCTCAGCAAGTGCAGCAAAAACAATTAGCTTCTAGACACGAACGCGAGATTAAGGAAATGAACGCAAGACAAGCACGTTTATCGATTGAAAGCATGCGGGAAGTAATGAACGATAAGACACTAAAAACGAGGGGAATCAAGGAGGGGCGTTTGAGAGAGAAAAAGCAGAATAATACAAAAAAATTTATGGAGGAGCGCAAAATTGCACAAATTGTACAAAAACGCGAGAAAGAGTCGTTAAAATCTACCCACGAAAAGCAGTTGGAGGAGGTGCAAAAAGAAATGAATGGGGTAAGTTGGTTTGTATTACGACGCTGTTTTGTTACGCGGCGTGAAGCCTGGATTCTATTGTACAAGTTAGTCCGTAACCAACTCATAAATTAATTTTTCACAAAAAATTGCATTCAACTTTACACCGTATTTTCGTGTATACAAATATTGCATATATATTCATAATGCTTCAGACGATGAAAATAAATATTTTTTCTTTTTGATGGAATTGTAAATCATCTTATAATTGGGCCAGAATTTTAAATTTCAATTTATAGTAAGTTTTATATCAACGTTACATGCAAATAACACAAATCAATTTGGTTTTAATTAAATTTAGCAATGACCATAACAGTATTTCTCATAAATGTGTATCACTGTTTTGACTCATGCTATTATTTATATGATTTAATAACCTGAATATATTGTTATAGATACTCGATATGTACAAGAATGAGGAATTGGAATACGAGCTCGGACCGAAGGACGAGTTCTACGTGTGACTCGTACTGCTAACGGCTAGTCGTTAAATCGCTGTAAAAGCCACCTTCATGTAATTTATTACTATCGTTACATACTGGAATTGGGATCAAGTCTCGTTAGTGAACTTTTTAAATGTTACGTGGAAGAGACGAATTAAACTAACGTATCTAGAAATATTAATCTCTTCCTCAATATTTTTTATGAATCTCATATTTCCTAATCATTGCACGAGTGAGTAGAAGATAAGTTAGTTATAATCGAAATGATCTAGTCAAGTGAATATATTTCGTTTATTATAACTTTATTTTATAATGAGGGTAAATTAGATACATACTATTGTGCCGTGTGTATCACGTATCGTCCGTATAGAATATTTTTTAAATATTTATTGTATTATCATACAGATTCTATATCTTATACGGTTTCTACGTACGTCGTTCGAATTGTTGTTGGTGCGAATGTGAAACTGATCAATTATTAGTCGTATCGTCGATGTGTCAACAGAGATATTAGTTTAATGTTTTACATTTGAATGTTAATAGAGTGACCGTTTTTAATTATGATTCATAAATCGAATATAGTATTATTGTTTTAGTTGTGATCATAATGTTACATTTTATGGTACGTTATTTTCAAACCTGTGTATTTGAGAAATGAAAAGAAAAAAACAATAAAGCAGTTACTGATTTCCTTAAATATATGTTTTGAAGATATCGGTATTGATTTGTCTTGTTGACGTAATTAATACGAATTTAATCATATTCATAATTCACATGTTCGTAATACTGATAGTGGTGAGGTGCAACCTCTATTGCTGTTGCAATATGGTCTAAATGATCATCATAAAAAGGAGCTAAAATTGCACAAAATTAAATAATTAAAATGTTTTAATATACCGTTTTAGAATATTTATTTGTAGTATTTCTCTTTATTATTTGTAAATACTATAGAATTTTATGGGAAGTTACCTGCCGTTGCAACAATGTAATGCTCATCTTCATGTTCATCAGTTTTTAAGACAGCTATATGAGGATGATATTCTATAAATATAACGTAAGTTATTTTAAG
The DNA here is from genome assembly GCA_022817445.1 of Habroteleia sp. ZL-2020. Lineage (NCBI taxonomy): Eukaryota > Metazoa > Arthropoda > Insecta > Hymenoptera > Scelionidae > Habroteleia > Habroteleia sp. ZL-2020. The sequence continues at coordinate 5,579 of JABFPK010001592.1, forward strand.
TTAAATTGATATTATATTTTAAATAGGTGTATCATTAGATTACGTTTAAAGATTATTTAAAGAAAATTAAAGTCCTTTACGCAAAACTAGTAAAAGAATTATCTTTTACTAGATTTACTTTTTAATGAAAAATGAATTTTTTAATGAATAGCGTTTTTAAAAATATTAAACACGTACATTTTCTTTCTCAATCAAAAATATTATCGAAATATTTTGCCCTGGCGAGAGTGAATAATATTTAAAGAATTTAAATTATTAAAAATATATAAAAATAATTAAATCTTTATTTCGAAGGTGTGTTTATAATATGTAAAAGTATTTTTACCTTCATCTCCATAATTAATCAAATGTTCAACCGTATGAATACGTTTTGAATCAGTGGGAACAGGTACAGAGCCATGATTTTCGATATGAACATTTTGGTAACTAGTAGCACCATGACCATGATATACCGCTCTAAAGTTTGGAAATAAATCATATTCTAAGCCTCTGGGTATCCTTCTTGCTTCAGAACATACTAGCAAGAGATAAAACTACAAAATTAGAACTATTTGTTATGTTTGTACTTATATATGTTGATTCAGATTATATAAACTGTATTACATTAAATTTAATACAAATAAGTTAGTTAAATTCAATTTTGAAATTGTATACATACATAATTAATATATTCGTAATTATTTAAAAATTATAGAAAGCAACAAGGCCACTTTGAAACTCCTTCTATAGAAAAACATAATTTTTACTACAATATTAATTTTACATTTTCGGAGAAATAAAAATATAATCAATATTGAAAAAATTTTATTTCATAATTGTGTTGCGAAATATGAAAAATTATCATACATATATAATTATTAATATAAAAAGAAAGAAATTAAAATATATAATTACAGCAATTTTTATTAACGATGATAGTTTATTTTTATATTAGGAAATTTAATTTGTAATATAAAATTTTAAGCTTAATTGCTTGTAAGATATATAAAATATTTATCTTAAAATAATAATAATATAATATAAATAATATTATATTAAATTTAAACAATATAATAATATTATATTAAGATAATTTAATATTTATCTTAAATCATAAGAGAATATTTTAACATTTCACAAAAAACATATCAGCTTCTGAAAAATTTTCAATGAGATAATTTTAAGCAATAAATTTACATAATATAAATCTTTCTTGGATTTCTTTCATAACTTTCCCATCAAAGTAATGCATAATTTGATATAGCTAACTTCCGAAACTGATTAATACAATATACGTAAACTAGGTCAAAAGATTTTCCACAGATTTAATAACAAAAAACTGCGCTTTAATCAAATGATTCTCTAATGCCAATTATAAATTACCAAGTTCTGTAAGTTTGCAATAAAGCTGATTAATAAGTGCACTAACTCTATACTGCAATCGTATAGATTTAATCAGTAATATTGTGTCATGTTTATTCTCAATATGTTGAACATGATGAATTCCACGTAAGACATTTTGCGTTTTGTAACAAATATTAACACAAATATTAATAATATTTCGGTTTGACATAAATTATATGTTATTATAAAACTCAAAAACAAGTAATTTATGTGTATAACAGTGAAGTACTTTTTACAAGAATATAATAATAATTCTCAAAAATGTGTATCATTTGAATATTTGAAGTTTTGTTTGTATAGTCATATATATTAAAAAAGGTTGTAACCTTTAATTTATTAAGATGAAAACACAAAAATAAATTATTATTATTTACAGATAATCTCATAGGCTTAATTGTTATAAGGAACCAATGTCAATGAATTTATACATGCTTACAAAGTAATACAACATTGCGCCCAGACATTTGACTACTTATATAGCAAGAAGAAAATATGAGAAAAATAATTTATATAATTTATTTGCAAAAATTAATCTTTTGTTTAATCCTTTAAAAAAAACATTATTTGACAGTTAAGGAATTAAAGATGTTTTTTCTTATTTAAAAAATTCGCTTTGATTAGTATGGGCAATAAAATTTTTTTGCATATACATACATATAATGCTTTTTATTATATACAAACTGATTATAATTGTTCTTTATGTCATAAAAATGATTAATGTTATATTAATCAAATGCAAATATATTAAGAGTAAAATCAAATAAATTTGATTGGACGTCAACTAGAAATACATTGAACCATTTCACTGTCAATTTATTTAACATGCAGAAATTAAAACTTCAAAACACTCATTCGTTCATTTGTTATCGGCAATAAAAAATCATTTGAATATAAACAACCACTCACTAGAAGCCTGATCGCGTTTTTTTTCATCTTCTTTCACCGTGACAAGTCAAACTGAAAAGCTGACATTCTCATCACTGTATCTTATACGCGAAAGGCTGCTAATGTTGAAATATCTTGAGAACTTATCTCACTCAGGTTCGGATGTTTACAATCGTACATTACCATAGGTACTCGCGCGAAGATGTAGTCTCCATATAATAGTACATATGGGAAATGTTTTATGCGAAAGTTTTTTGCAACACATGAAAAGTATGAAATTGTTAGCTTCATCGCTGGTCTATGCAATACCATAAACATCATAAATTATTTACAAGTGTAAAGATTGAATAAAATAATACAAATAAACAAAAATAATATATGCAATATTTTAACTTAACTCAAATATTGTTCTATTTAATTTTTTTCAAATATACACTTTACCTTAGAATATTTCGTCATGTTATTGAACAAAATTAATATATTTATTTAGAAAATCGGATAAAATAATTCAGGTAAAAATTAAAATTCAGTAAGTACAAGAATAATACAATATTTATTTGACTTGTCACTAGAGATACAATAAATGTTGCAGTACAATGGTGGTGAATTCGTGTACGACTTATATTTGATCGAATCGAGATCTCGGGCACAATTGGAATTACGTCACGCGCTCGTCAAAGGATTTAATTTCAAGGATTTACTTCGTGCAAATTTCCTTTATATGCGCGATCTTGTGGATTGGCGGTGGTGGCAAATACACTGGCATCGGGCGGTGAACTATAGGCTGATGAACAATTGGTTGTTGATGAACAATTGGCTGGGGCACTTTGATATAAGATACCTGGGGTTGTTGCTGTACGTATTTGATTTCCGATTTCATGTGATGGTAGGGCATCATCGGTTTGCAAGGCATAGGGACACACGGTTTCAATAAGATTAACGGCTTTTGATAGACAACCGGTTGTTGGACCTTAACTAAATTATGTGAATAGTGTGGCATTGGGTAAGGCATTGGTTGATGCACCGGTTGCTGGTGATACATTGGTCCATGGGAAAAGACAGGTTTTTCAACGATGACCTTCGGCTGCCAAACTGGCTGCTGCCATTGCTGCACCGGGTGGTGAATGTACGTCGGCATGGGATGGCTGATCGGAGCTACAATGGTTTTGATTGCGGGCTTTACCAGAGCTACTGGAGCCGGATGCAAGTTTAAATGTGGGTAGACCGGCGGACAAGGTGATCCATCATGAGGGTGATTTAGATACCTTTTTTCTTTCGCTGCATCCATCATTGGCATCTTGTCTGTGGATACTTCTTTTATCATATTCATGCTCATCGAGCCGTCCGACAGGACGCTCGAAAAACATAGTAGACATAGTATCTGCGAGTATCAAAAATATCATTTCAATTAATGGAATTTTGTTAAATTAAATTTACATCATTTGTTGCCTTTAGTCGTACTAGTAGATTTCTTAACGATTCTTTAATTTGCGCGAACTAAAGGTCTACATAAACATATAGATACAAATTAGTGATCCAATTTATCGTAAAATTTTAAGTAATTTATGAAATTTCGTAAACCTGTTTGCCTTTTAATGATGGCTTTCATCATCTATATAAATTGTGTACTTCGGAAAAATTCCAACAATGTAACCTTTTCTTTTCTAAAGTTAGAGAAGTGTATTTCTTAGATTAGATTTTGATTTATATGAAACATAAACTTCTTTCTTACATTTTATACTCTTTCCAATAAAAGACAATAAAGGCAATGAAACATAATGTTACTTTGAAACAAAGTACAATAAAAGAAAAGATGTACTCGTTTAATTTACGTATTTTTGTCTATATAATGAAATTAAACCGAATTAATATATCCGTAATTAAATAAAAATTACATAAAACAATAAGGTCACTTTGAAACTCATTCTTTATAAAAACATAATTTTTAATACAATATTAATTGTACATTTTTGGAGAAATAAAAATATAATAAATATTCAACAAATTTTATTTCGTAATTATACTGCAAAATATGAAAAAGATTTTTGAACAAAAGAGTGAATAATTTTTTAATCATATTCGAATAAAGGAACGTACATCACAGAAAACGAGTAATTAAAAGATTTTAATTAAATAAAATAACATTTTAGTGTTTATTTCACTGTTTTGCTATATATCTACTTACTTTTTCCATTACAGAAAAATCATAAATATCTCAGTCAAAGTATTTCCATTACACGCGCATGCTCTTCTATATTATATTATTAATTATTATATTTGGATGAACAGCTAAAAGTTTCAACATTATAAATCATGGCATATTTTTTATGAATTCCAAATTACTTTCCGTAAATAATTATTAAATAGTTAAAAATTAAGTTAAATTAAACAAATTTAACAAAAATAAATCATATTTAATTACTCAATCTATAATTTACCTATATAATAAAACATTATCAATAAATTCAATGTTTCATGATTAATTTTAAAAATAAATTTCAGACAGAGGAGAAATTAATATTTTCTAGATATAAATATATATATATATACATTCTATCTGAAATATTTAATTTAAATAAAAAAAATTGTTGCTTGATTTTATAATTTGGTAATTGTGACCGTAAACATTTTCTGCGATATAGATTTTAAAAATTTGTCTAGAAAATTGTATGCGTCGATAAAAATTGCACATTTTTTTCTAATTGATGCAATAGAATTACTTATCTGTGACAATTGAGTAACACTACTAGCACTTAGTCCCGTAAAAAGTAGTGGAAGAACAGAGTTCTATAAAATGATACGCGTTAAATAAATTCTATAAAAGCGAGACAAATATGAAATCGAATTTAATTGTCGTTTAAAAACGAATCATAATTCTGACACGTTTACTTACAATTGTGATAATCATAATGAAAGAATTAATTCCGAACGATGTTACCCGATGATCGGGCACAACTGGGAGCGCGGCAAACAAATCTCAGGATTTTATAAACTTTTGCTCCACTTTGCTGGCCGGCGACGAATGCCGATTCGAGTTAAACGATGCTTAATGAAATTCCCTTAACTGGTGTAAAAAGTTGTTCGGCGAATGATGCAATAGACGCGCCCAGATATTTTTCTAAATAAATGTGTATCGTGCCATAATAGTTTAGCGAGGGCATGGGACCAGTCTTGTCATGCGAATAGTTACTGACGTTTCCCAACGCCGAAAGATTAGTGGTGAAACCACTCCGAACGTGTTTTGCAAAACTAGCACGTTTGACATTCGCTTCGTCATTTTCTATTTATTAAAGGCATCTTAATTTTCAGCATAATCTTACGATTACAAAAAAAATGTAATCGACGGAGAAATGCAATTTATATCGCCAGAAATCATCTATAACCAGTTATGTTTACACATAGTGGAACACGATTACCATTTATTGTCACAGTAATTGCCTAGAAGTACTATCAATCAGATAATATATATTTTAAAAATGAAAAGACCGAATTCATACATCTCTAAGCGACTCTAAACAAATCTCCCGATGAACTGACATGCAATTCAATTACGCCTAAATATAAACTAATGTATTTCAATCTAACAAGTTAGAATACGTAGTTCACGTAAACCTATAAAC
>JABFPK010001593.1:0-11462 GCA_022817445.1 Habroteleia sp. ZL-2020
GCATAGGGCTGGGTCGCGGACATGAGCCAGCCTCATTCCATGCTGCACTTTTCCACTCGGGTTGTTCTTAAATTTATGATAACTTTAATGAATCGTGCATTCTCTGTTGTACAAAGGTATTAAATAAATGAGAAAATTGTGTGAGTGTGTTTGTGGAAAACGTGTAAGATAATGAAACTCTGCAACTTATTTATAGAAAATATATAATTCTGATAGATCAGTGGTGAGTTTTAAAAATAATTGATGCATATGGCCTTATTTATTAACTTATTTTAAAACCATATTTATATTTTATTCATTTACGTATTTATCGTATATAGAGGAAAAATTGTACAACGTGCTATTTTACTTAGTAAAGTGCGGATTTACTTTACTCAATATAAAAAAATACTTAAATAGTAAAATGAATGTATATTATGGTATGGAAGAACAGGAAAGCATTTAATTGTTACTATCTCGGATAATAAATTCTTTAATTCTTAGAAATATATCTGCACTGTACCAGTGAAACTAATAATAATGTGAAAAATTCGTTTTTCTCAGTATAGTGTTTCCTTCTCCGGGTTGTTCCTTATCTGTATTTTTTCTTGGTCTTTTCCTAATTTATTTTTAATATTGTAAAAACATTATTTCATTACAGTTTTAAAAAGATTTTAAATTATTATTATATTATGTGTAAGAATTTTAACACACTAACATAACAATCTAATCAGATAATGCAAACTATAGTATATGTATTATAAATATGAAAAATTAATTTGATTAAGTTTAATTTGATCAAGTTTCTAAAAATGGAAGTAATTTTAATTTCCTTTGAATTAATTTAGATACAAATTTGACACAAATTAAAGTAAATACAATTATAGTCAAAGTAAATAACTGAATTGTATTGAAAACTTTAGACAGAAAATAAAATTTTACTTCTGGAAAAGATTAGTTAAACTGTCATTTCTTTAAACAAACGAGTACATTTTATTTACAAATTAAATTATGAAAATTTAAGTTAAATTTAACTTAACATAATGCGAATCATCAAGAGATATTTGTAATATAATATATATTTATTTCTACTTGCTCTTGATTATAAATATTGCATTGAAACAGTGCTAAATTTGCAACGTTTTAATGTAGACTTATCTCCATAATTTACTTTATTTCTTTTGCTCATCTTGCAGCAGCAATTTTTCCAGTGTAAATATTATATATTAAGAATATAATTATGTGTAAGATATCTCTGTTAAAAATGTTATAATTTATTAGCTTTCGTAAACTCGAATTGTAATTCCATTGGTTTATCTTCTAACTCTGAACCTTTAAAAATTTATTTAAATTTACCTTTCAACATTATTTAGGATGAGCGATATAAATTTATTTTAAAAGCAAAGAAAGGCAAATATGTGAAAAGTCGTGTTTTGGTAGCAAATTAAAAATAACTTACAAGATTTTCTTGCAAACACATTTCTGTTTATTCAATGTATAAAACTAATAAAAATTTTAAATTAGAACATGAATAAATAAAAAAATAAACATAATAAATCTTATGAAATTTTAATTTCCGACTTTATTAACTTGACAAATTGAAGTGCCATAATGAAAGTTATGAGAGCTAGTTGAAGTTTACTTTCTTTAAATTAAAAATCGAATTATCATGAAGTATTTTTTTCAATTTGTATACACATGTATACCTAGACACAAGTAAATATTTTTGAAATACTATAAATAAAATAATCCAATCGACAAACGTAATAGAAAAGCAATAGAAAATATTGCTTAAAGACCGAAAAACCATGCACATTTTTATTTTATTATTATTTTTAATTTAAAGCTTTCTTCTTGGGCATCATTAAAATACAACGCAAAATTCATGGCAAAATAATTCGCGAACGTAACTCGACTGAAAAATGGCGTTATAAAATATTTGAAACAATAATAATGTGGTATGATAATTTGGCTACAATTTTTCGCTGGCTAACATTTTTTGTGAACAATATTTGCCAATTTTTCAACTCGCCGGCCAATAATTCTCAATTTCCGCGGAAGCGTAGTGTGACGCGGCGATAAAAATAAGAAATATTAATAGTATGCAAAAGCGGTAATAAAGAATAACGGGCGCAAAGTAGCCTCTCGAGTTGAAAAGGACGCCCGCTTTTATATCGACCATATTTTCACGCGCACTTGCTCCCTTCTTACGCGCGGTCTCGAATCTCTGCGCCGAGCCATTTTCTTTTCCGCGTCTGCGGAGCTTAAGTGTCGGCCAAGCGACCCACTTCCTTAATTGTCCCTCTATTAAAATGCGCTCTAATTAATATCCATTATAACTGATATTTATTGCCTGGCAACTCGTTATGCGGCGCGAACTCGGGCGTTGCTTTCTTTGTATGGACGATATTTATGCGATGAGAGAAAATTCACTTCGTATGATTGATATACGGAATAAAACTTTTTATTCAGTTGGAATTATCGATGGCGAAAAGTATAAGAAACGACGATAGGGATAATAATCAATGTGAGAAGTTAATTGAAAATGAGTTGTAAGAAATAATGTATGAAAAATCAATTAAAAATTAGTCGGTAGCCAGTTGTCAATAAGAAATGATAGATGAAGTATGAGTTTAAGAAATTAATAGAAATAATTAATCTTTTTTTAGTTGTATTTGATAAAATTAAGTATAATATATTTGAGTATAAATGAGAAATAATGTAATAATTAAATCACAACATTTTTAAAAGCTTAATTATAGAATAATAATAATTGCAATAATGCTAATGAATTTAACGGGAGATTGTGTGATCAACAGAAAATTATATAAAATTGTTCCTCAAGAAAAGTTTTTAAAACCAGGAAAACTTAAATTTTGAATGGACAAACGCGAGATATCATTTTTTCCTATTTAAATTTATAATTGACTAATAGTGAATTAAACTTAACCATGATGAATATAAATATACAAATAATATAATGAAATTGAAGCATTATTAATTTAAAGAAATGGATAATTTAAAATGAATTATTACATCAATACGGTAATACTCTCGTTTGTTAAACAAGCTAATTTTATATTTTCGTAATTTATTTATAATAAAACTGACAAGTTATAAGACAAAAGTCTATTAAAATGTAGCAAATGTCTGTATATATAAATTTATAGCTTCTTTTTTTATTCAAATCTAAGTGTCCTTTCTACAAGAAAATATTGTATATTACAATAATATTTAGAAAATGCATAGATTTTCGGATTTCAAAACACTAGATCGAAAGATCAAATTTTGATATGCAATTTTGCATTAATTTAAATTGGGATAGTGTGTAAACCATATAATATTTTGATTTTGTTTGTGTATCCTCTAATTTCATAACTGTTTTATTTATATTATTAAAATTATTAAAAGTGTATATTTCGTAATTTATAAATTTAACAAAAGGTCAGCCGTGATGATTAATCATGGTTAAGGTGATGCTTAAAGCGTTAATTACTAGATTAGGGTATTCTTTATTTTTATTGAAAAAATAATGAATTAACAGTTGAAACTGATTCATCCAATTTTTGCAACGTGGGAGAATTTTATAAATAAATAAAATTAAATTTGTATGCAACATTTTGACTTCAATGACACAACGTGTTTTTGAGGTGATAAAAAACGCTTTGTGTCACTGAGGTTACAATTTTCAATAAAATTTAAATTTTGTTTATTTATAAAATTCTCTCATGTTGCAAGAATCGGATGAATCAATTACAGAAATTAATTCAATATATTTTGATACATATTTCTTCAGGCAATTTCTTGCTGCAAATTTTTATGTCGCCATTTTTATATTTTTATAGTAAATCATAATTTGTTCTTCTCCTTTTCTCACTGATTCTTTGTAACTAATAGTTTCTCATTAATAAAGTGGTTAGAAACGTATCTAAAAACTTGAAAAAACAGTCTTAGGTCTTATTGTAAGACTCCCAAGATATCGTTGTCGTGAACAAAGCTGCGCGCAATCGTTGCCGAGTGTTTTTGTGTCGCTCGGGTCCGCGTACTCCATTTGTCACATTTGCGGTAATTTTTCACAATGCGATATGCGCTCAAAACAAAAAATAAATATCTTGTTTCGGATTAAACAAATAGTAGCTGGAAAACTGATGACAAGAAATTTTAAAGTAAATTTATTGAATATAATTCATTGAAAGATTGGCTGAATCAACCAAAATTTATTGTTGATATTTGGCCAACTCAATGTTCTGCAGTTTTATTTCAATGATAAAGATAAACAAGTCAAAAAATTTAAAATAGATTGCAGCAAATGAACCGATTATTAATAAATCTGAAAAATCACACTGAAAAATAAAACATATATTGTAACGTTAAACTTTACGATTCCAATTTATTTTTTAGATCATATGCATAGATTTTATATTTCAAAAGTATCAAATATCTTATTATTTCAAACGAAGCTTTTAGTGATTTAATTTTAAATTTTATTTCATTTTAACAATTAAATTTATTATTTAGATATTTTTCTGCAAAAATGTTTTCTCAATATAAAATAATTTTGCTAAAATGATTATAATAAATTATCGAACAGATTTGTTAGACACGAATTTAGAGCTTCATAAAAATGCATAATATATTGAGTAAATCATTTTTTGTGTCATTACAAACGATTTCAAAATATATAAAGGCAAAGTTTTCAAATTATATTGTATTTTCAATTTTGCAAGCGAAGTCTTTTTTTTTTAACTTTAAAATATTAATATAAATTGCTACTTCAAAATGATATAAAGCGAAATGCTGAAATATTGACGTAGAGCAAGAATTTAGTTCGACTCTTCTTCGTTTATAGATGTTGACTCTGGACAAATTTAAAAAATTAATTTTCATATTGATAAAAAAATATTCATACTATTTCAATAGTGCAGTGTTGCATAATATTCCTTGTTTTAAATTAATAAAATGGTTGGCATATTCCTTTGTGATTTTTTCTTTTACAATTTTTATAATTCAATTTTCTGATCTTGTTTTTGTTTTAATATTTTTATTTTCAAATTTTTGTCTGCAATATAAATAAATTATTTTTTTACCACGTATTGTTGATATCTTTTCAAAGTTTCTTTCTCTGGATTTAATTAACAGAAATGATGTTTCTGCAAGATACTTAATTCAATCAAAATACTGAAGAATGTTTAACGAATGAATTTTCAAATATTTAAGCTTGAGAATTAAATCGGTCTTATAAATATTGCAGTAATAACGAAATTAGTAAACAAATATGTGTGTTTATTTCTACGGGAAAACGAGTAACAGCTGTCTCTATGACAGAGCCAATTTGATTTCGTTAATTATTGAAAGTGGATGAAAAAAATCTGGTGTCCCTTATTGTTAGAACAACAGATTGAACATATTTCGTTGTACAATGCAAGTTCGCCCGAAACAATACGCAAACAGGAGAAAACAAATGAACGCCACCATATAGATATTACGATACGATATGAAATATCGAGAGCCTTTCATTACTTTTCTCCATAACCACGAATCTTAATTTAAAACAAATGGAACGAAACGACTTACAAAATTCTCTTTCCTATATCAAAGTTGTAATTAAAGACATATATTAATTCAAAAAAATTTAAATTAAATAAATAAAAATAAATAAATAAAAAATTATTTTTACAAATAATACTGCACAATATATGTTTACAATAATATTTACATCTTAAAGGAAAATGAATATTTTGAGATGAAAGTGTTTTTATTTTCGAAAACCAGTTGTTTTGAATGGAAAATAAAAAGTCAGCCGACCAGAAATTATATCAGATTTTTTGCTTTGCATTTTAACACGGTTTATCATTTTTTATTTTGATTTTTTCATCCGTGAAAAAGGGTTTTTATATGAAACGTTACAACGCGCCGTAAAACATCATTTTGAAGTACACCGGTCATTAAAAATCGCAAAATGACGTTTCGCAAGCAGATTTTGACAGTTATTGAAAAAATATTCGATAGTAGAAATAAATAACGGGGTATATTTTTTGTAAAATAACGATGGACGTTATTCAGAAGCGACGTTTCTTGGTTGACGGCAAATGAGGGAGATTCGATGCCGGCTTCATTTTGTTTTTTTTTCATTTATTTGCGATTTAATTATTCAATGTGTGTATTTTCGTTTGAAACGGCCTATGATTTAACGCGGATCTGTTTTATGCGGCGCATTAAATACGCGCACCGAATGTTTTCATAATGAATTGCTCATTATACTACAGTTACACGTATTGCGCTCATAAATACGTGTATAATGCAGACTAAACCCATGTGTATTATGGATTATTAGGGAAATCCGACAAAAGAACGTAAAATTCTATAACAACCCGAGTAAATCCGGTCGGATTTCATCAGGATTACCATGGAAAATTTCATGGGAATCTGCTTATTGATTTTCACTTTTTTGAGTGGTCAGTAGAGATGAAGCTTTTAGATTACATGATTTATGGATTAATGTAATACTTTTTTATGTATTTTTTTGCGTGGAATGTAACAAAGAAAAAATAATATTTGTATTGATTTACTTAATGTAGCCATGATAATGCTAGAAACGAATGTGCACAGTTTATAGTAAATCAATATTTAAATGGTTCAAACATTAAAATATTGTTTGTTCTAAAATTTGTAACTATTAAATATAATATTTATACAAAATTATGAGATACATTCTTATATTTGAAAATTTTTTAATAAATGTCAAATTTTAATAATATCAACAAGTATATTCGATATTTCAAAAATGCAAAAGAAGTTCATAATTCAATTTGATCATATTTGTATACAGAGAGAACAATTGTATTTTGTGTTATATCACAAAACTTGTATTAAAATTACGAAAGGGCAATGATATTATATATATAAATTAGTAATTCAGAAAAAACCAAGCAAGTCTATACATTTATCTTTCTTAATTTCTAACATTTATATTTTCCCCCTTTCTTCGTAATTCCAATATGAGAGTTTTCTGATAGCCAATAACAAATAAAAATTTAAAAATGAAGAAAAATAAGATATTATTTTTCTCTCTCTCCATGTAAAATATGTATTTAATTATAATGATAATTTGTGAAAAATATTCGATATTAACCTTTTCTCTAGAGAGATATTATTGTTTAATTTCTAGTAATACAACAAATATTTTGACAATATATTGCATATATGAGTAAAATGTATATGCTTCCTTTATATATTCAATATATATTTTCATTATGTGAATGTTCGTTTGAATGTATTTCGTATTTGGTAAGTTTATTAAAAAATAATTTCGATAACGCGTAATTGGTTATATATAATACAGGCAAAGAGATATAAAAACAATATCTAATTTATTCTTCACACACACAATATCGCGCATTCGTCTAAAGGTACCAATAATCCTAATTATTTATTATATATATAATAACGCGTTTATAATATCCCTAATAAACCCGGCAATTTTTGGTCTAATAAACTACGAATAAATCGAATAGCACGGAGCCGCGTGATAAATTGGACGTAATCAATTAAGCGAATAAATCGTGAACATATTATAAAACGGCGCCTGGGTAGGAAGGAAGAAAGCCTCGGGATTGAAATATTTCATAGGCGAGGGAGTTGCTTTTATGGGAAAATGCAGCACTAATCCATTGTCTCAGTGTATCTAATAGAGTTAGCGAGTCGAGGATTACTGGAAAATACGCCGGCGCGCGGCAATTGCGGTACACCGGTGGGGTCGGGGATGAGGCGGGGAGCAACCGTACACACCGATACCGGTGGTTCTCGCTGGTCTGCGGGTTTTATCGGTGGATTAGCATTGCTTTACATTGCTCCGAACGAGTTTGCATAGGTTTTCGAATCGTCTGCGGGGTTAAAGTGCGCCAATCCCGTGGGAATTGTTGTCGGAATACGAAAAATTACGTGCACCTCGACGAGCGCCTTTTTGTGCCACCTGCTACCAGCGCGCCGTTCCGCCAAATTCAAACTTACGACGCTTTTTCCCCGCGGCCAAAATAAGAACACCGCAGCGCTTAATCGAATTAACCGTTGTTTATGTAATTCGCCCGGCAACGTCAAATTGCGCGCCGATTCCTTCGACAAGTTTACACTCGCCGGACAAGAATTTTGTTTCTTCTTTTTACGACGATTTTCATTCTCCCGTTTTAACTTCTTTTTTAAGAATGCATTCTACGTTTGTCGTTGCTGTAAATTTCCTTACATTTAATTCGATTACATTGCGAGAACAAATTTGAAATTTTAATTAAAATTAAGTGAAATCTCGAATTGAATTTAACGTGTGTTGGCTTGTATTTTTATTTGCATCTTACCTCGTAAAATGTACTTCCTAGAGGAATAAAATAAATTTATTTAATTAAGCTGATCAAATTTTGTTTGACGCCAGCGTACATCGTATGGCAAAAATACCCTTATTACATTGGAAGTTGATACCTAACTAGCCAGACCTAATTTAATTTTTATTCTAAAATTGACGCGAGTAACCTTTTCTCTCTTTCTTTTGCAATAAATAAGTTTGTAAAGGTCCAAGTGGAACGGCAAGAAAAATAAAAAACAAGGGGCAAAAGTAAAAGTAGGAAAAAAAGGAAGAAGAAAAGGGTGAATTGGAAATGGAGAAGGGGGCGCCGAGTGAGAAGCCGGGGGAAACGAAAGAAGAGAAGGTAAGGGACGATTGCACTCCAATCGAAAGTTCAAATTCAAAGTTGCCAAGGGAAGATGAAGAGAGGAAGTGCCGCTAGCCGAGGGCCCTGAACTTCTCGTCAAGCCTTGTACAACATGAGCCAACGAGAGACTATAATACGCTTTTTTCTCCTTCGTTGTCTTCATTATTAAAATCCGTGGTCATACAGACAAAGTTACTGTAATATAAAAGTTTGATTTTTTTTATTCAATTTTCGCCGACAGTAAATACATTTTTAATCAACCTTTTATTTTGAAATTTTTTTTTATCCATTTATATTAGTGAAATAAAATAGGAAATTAACAACAATAATTATAGCATTGGCAAATTATTGTACATAACCTAAAACAGATACAACACATCTGAATGGATGTGTACGGAACCTGTATCGAATTGCACCAACTTGCACTGCACTGAATTAAACTTATACTGCCAAATTCAACTTGATTGAAAACCAATTTATCGATTTTAAAGCGAAATTGATTTATAATAAAATGATTAATTTGTGCCTGATAATTTTTATTAATCTGTCTCTTAATCTGTTTATTAATCTGTTAAAGGAAGCATATTAAAGAAATTATTAAAAAAAAATGCTATGTTAGTTGTTCTATAAAAATTAACTTGGACACAATATTTAATTACAATTTATATATAAGCAAATAAAAATACAAAAAAATATAAAAAAGTCAACATAAATGCATGTGGTTACGTAAGAAATGAGCAAGACTCTTTAAATAAAAAAATCAATAAAAAATAATTATTTAAATAACGCATAATAATTACTTTAAGTAAATAATAAAATAGAATTATATGAATATAATTTGGAATTAAATTTGATTTTATCAATTTATTTATCCATTTTATATTTAATTATTTCTCTGATGCAATCGCCTTATTAAATTTTAATTGATAATAATAGTTGCACTACAACTTGCATGTTCATATTTTATTTTTGTCTTGTATCTAAAATAATAAATGTCGCGTCATTTTGATCGCAATTATTTGATCTACAAAATTTCGATTTTCAAGATTAAACAGGTCATATTAAAATCGAGCTTAAGAAAAGGTGGAGAGAGTAATTATTAATTTCACAAGAACGAATCTGTGTTCCTTGAGCAACGAAATGTACGTCCATTGTTACTGTTTAATTACTTTCATGCCTGAAACTAAGAGTCGGGAAACGCGGTTGAGCTGACACTTTAATATGCAACGTACTCGCGAACGCCGGAAACGAATTTAACACTTTGTTTCTTTCGAGTGTCATAACGATCACTTGTAAACTACTTCTTTGTAATGCTTTCTGTTTTACTCGAGAGATTAATTCCTGCGCATAGCCCGACTTCAAAGGTGAAAAAGCTTTTCAAAAAAGAAGTTAATCTTTTTTTCCAACACTCATAAAATTCAATTCATTCTTGTCATTTGTATTTTATTTTTAGAATTTTTCAAAAAATATTATTGTTATTATTTCTTCAACATTTTTTTATAAATTCTCATTCTCATTACCACAGTACTGTTTCGAAAGGATTTTATTTTATTTTTGAATTTTCTTGAATTCAAAGAATATATATGTATACATATATATATATATATATATATATATATATATATATATATATATGTATGTATAAATATATATGTATGTATGTATACATGTGTGAGAAATGATAAAATAAAATATTTTATTCAAAATGAAAAAAATTGTGTGTAGAAAGTTTTATAAGAAGTATATGAGGCATTAAAAAAAGTCAAATTTAAAACTTTGAATGTAATGTGAACGACGAAGAAACGAGTCGAAAACGAAATAAAACTCGGCGTGGTTCTCGAAGCGAAATTTGTTGTATATTACAAAATCAAGCTGAAAGGTCACGTGTAAGGTGTTTACAAACGTATCGTTTCACTTCATTAGGTACGCAGATCGCAGTAGAAAACGTGATCTACAAGTGCGTAAGGTATCCTCGGTCTGAGACTCGTTCGATACATTCGTAAATTTACCTTTAGTGTTTTTTCCGCACATTTTATCAACGTTAAGATAACGTTTTTATTAACTAAACGAAACAAATAGGTAAGCAAACGAAGCGAAAATAATTTTTATTCTTTTTACGCTTTTTTTTTTATTATTTCCAATAAATATTTTCTCATTTAAAAAAGATTTAAAAAACATAAATTATATTTGATTGCAGTTAAATAAAGTTGTAAGATAATTTACATTTTAAATTTGAACAAATAAAATTATAAACAATGAAATTTATATTAAAATAATTTAAACGAAGGAATGTGATAATTTTTGTGAAAACATTGTATAAACCAAATATAGAAATAAATATTTTAATAAATATTTTTGTTGAATTGTAAATAGTAAAGAAATAATTATGTAAAATTGTTTTCATTTATGATTCATTTGCTAACACGTGCGTCTATGATTGAAATCAGTGTTTTGGAAACCGAGAGATTTTATATTAAAAAGACTTCGAATTCGCGCAACATGACTTCGTTCAGTCAGAGATTTTTCGGACTCGACCATCATTTGGACCTCAATAACAATGGCAGTAGCAGTATCATGGATGTCGATCAAGAATTCGAGCAACGAATGGATAGGTACACCTTTTCAATACATCCTTTAGCAAACAATTTTTTCATAAATTTCATTTTTGCAAAAAATTGTCAATAAAAACCATCAATTTTGGTTTAATAAAATCTAAAATAATAAATAATAAAATGATATAACAAAAGCTATATTTTAATAAAAAAAATTGAAAGAAACGAACAA
>JABFPK010001594.1:0-11461 GCA_022817445.1 Habroteleia sp. ZL-2020
CTGTAACGCATGCATAACACTGCACAGATTTTATTATTTCAGATTACATATTAATCAAAAGTAGACTTGTCGATTGTTATTCATAAAATTGTATTCAAGGGGTATAAAATTATAAAAAAAAACTTGCATGAAAATTGAAAAGAATAAAATATATTCAGCGTTTATTATCCATTTCATTTTTTAATTAGAAACCATCATCATAAAATTATTCGATCAAAAAATTCTTGCTCGTTGTAAAACGTTTTTATTTGACAAAAACGGTCTTTTTAAGAAGTGCGAATGTCGATAAAACTGCGGAAGACGGTACAATCTTCATTGAAAATTGTGTCGATCGTATTTTTCCTTATCAGTCCTTATCAGAATTAAAATTTGCTATCACGTCAGAAGCGCCCGTTTGCAATAATGATTTTGTTTGTTTTCGGAATGAATATGTAACAAAATATAATAGCAGTAAGATAAATGTTAAATATATACGAAATTTATTTTTCTTTTTAGAACAACATTTTCTGACACCTATGGTATTTTACATTTTTATGAGAACGGAACTTAAAAAGAGGCAAATTGAACCAAAATCAGCCATGAACAACATCAAAGTGGATTATTCATGCAAACCATATTTCGAATAGATAATACCTATGAAGGCAAATGAACTTTTTATGCATATTGACCTATAACTTGGCAATATTCAAATACGAGTCATCGATTTCATGAATATTGCATAAAATTGTTAGTTCGCTTATAACAAATTTGCAATCAAAGTTTTCGTCCGCACAATAGAATTAATAGTGAAAACATTTGTTAAGATTCACCAATCGATGCGAATTTTTGGCTCGTTCGTAGCCAAAGTCTCTACGATGGATTCCCTAGAAAGTTTAATTTTTCTATACAAAAAATCATGATTAAGCTTTTCAAGCCAAATTTTTTATATTGGCATGGGATTCGAAATATGTTTCAAATGACCAATTGCTACAGCTGATGCCAACAGAAGTATTTTAAACAAATGCGTTTCATCAATGTTGCAGTCTTAAAAAAATCATAAAGAGTACAAATCTGGAATTACAATTTCATTAAGTGTATCAAATGATCGACTGAAAGGTTCAATGTCCCCTTTAATAAAACAAAATTAATTTGATTACAATTAATGATAAAAGAGATCCACGGTGCATTTCACTTTGTTGACTTTATCTTTTGAAACGCAACAAAATTGCCACTAACATGCGATAATTCATGCAGTATAGAGAGTGATTAATCGAACATTAATGGATATTAATTGATGCGCAAAAATAAACAGATGTTGTCGAAGTAAATATGGCGTGAAAAATAATAAATGAATCAGAACGGTTCTCTGGAGTGAAAAACGAACAACGGTTATCGTTACATTGATATCGAGATAGCCCATCTATGCATTTCATCTGGCCATAGTCCAACGTCATGCTAGTCAATATTCTCTTCGCTCACCACACCCTCTGGCCACCGCATTCTGTAACAACAGTTCGTGGCCGATATGTATCCTATAGACGGACAGGTCATTCAGGGCTGCTTCAACAACCGCGCTACATTAGGAAGATTGCTTCAAATAGCGAAGAACACGTAAATTAACGGAAAACGCTCGTGCATCACCTACAATGGGAGGAATCGTTTATATCAGTTAAGGTAGCTTCCGAAACTACATCGGCCCGCATTCTAACGGCTGTTGAAACGACTGCTGCATTCTACATGACACTACGGTTCATGTTTTGGTTGTTGATTTCGTCCCTAATAAATATATCAGTCGTTAATGAAACAAACTTAATGGCACGTAATTGCGTCTCACAAAACTCCAAAATATGCTTATATCAAACCATTTATTTTCAAAGTATTCTAATAGATTTAAGTAAGTTATTTTATAAATTAAGCATTATGTTTTAATATCGTCATTTTATACCAAAAAATGTTATTTCACCGTTACATACAGTATTTACGAAGAATGCTAACTAATTTCATTTATAATTTATAGTAATGTTTACTGTAGATATAAAAATTTCTTTCTAAAATAATTTTGTTAGAACTTTATGAAAAATGAAATTTGTTTATATATTTTCGTCGAGATATATTCAAAATTGCTTTGATGTTCTTAGAAAAACGTCGTTCAAAAGCTTTAACGAAATAGATTTTTCATACAAAATTTGAAAAATATTATAATTTTGTAAATTGTAATTATTTGTAATTATTAAATATTAATTATCAAAAGTTTCAAAAAAAAAAGAAAATTATATTAAAAAGATATTTTTACTTTTCTGTTTTCTATTATATATCTACAACATCTATCACAATTCATGTATAGAATTTAAGAAATATAAAATGTATCCATATATTCTTAAATATTACTTTTTTTATTCTACTTACTTTAGCTACTGATGCTCTATTTTTCATTTCCGAAATGAAAACTATTCTAGTTGAATAATTTTTAAATTGTTACAACAACCAAATAAATTTATATAAATATAATATTGTATATATACCCGCGTAGAAAAATAAGTCTGGTTAAGTCTGGCTCATGATCGAGTTCCAGACTTTCCTTTTTTGAACGGTAGTCTGGCAAGAGTATGCACTAGCTGTCAAACTACTTATGTCTTCCAGTACATGCTCTTGCCAGACTTCGTTAGTCTTGAATGAATTTGGATCGCCAGTCTTGTGTTCAGTATCTAAATATGACAAAAATATTATGTGCCAGACTTCATTAGTCTGGCAAGAGTATGAACTCGATCATGAGCCAGACTTAGCCAGACTTGTCCGGACTTTCGCCAGACTTATCCAGACTTTAACCAAACTAGTTTTTTTTTTCTACGCGGATATCATTAAAAAAATATATATGTATAGATAAAAATATTTGGTTTGTAACATTTTCCCAAATTAAGCACTTATTTTTACCAAAATATATAGAATGTGATGATCTGGATTTAACGGACTCAAACTTGACTTACCTGAAACAAAAGAAAAGACCAAATTAATATCAGAATTTCGGACATATTAAACTTTATAACATATAAACTAACAAATTCTTATCATTACGTAAAAAATTATTTATTCCTTTCGAGTGTTCAAATTTAAAGTAAGCTCTTATTCAAGACTCCATAATGATCACATATACTGCATTTTAATAATCAAATATAAACTATTCCTGAAAAATCTAAAAGTTTCATTTGAACCTAAACTATTACGAGAATTAAATTTGCAAATAAATCCCTAGATTGTGCAATGTAAACGCGGTGGGAAGCAGAACGGTGATACAAATATTTGCGAAAATGAAAAACGCACGCGTAGTTTAAGCGCGTTGACGCATCTCGTTGTACTTAAGTGTAAAATAATAGGTCTTTCACAAGTTGAATTTAGGCGAGCATGTGTTATGTAGAAAAGAACAACATGCATAAAAACAATTAGATGAAAGACCGTAAATTTTCGAGCGTAATGGCTACCGTGAGTCCAGCCGGGAAGGAACGCAACGCGGCAATATTTTCGTCCATTCGTCTCACGTAGTCGACTTTTTTATTATATTAAAGCGTAATTCGTACAAAAGCAGCTGTTCAACCCAGTCGAAATGCCACGAATAAACCAAATTTTAATTGCTTTCAATTACCGTTTAACTGATTCCTTTCGCATCAAATTGATAGTTCGAGTTTTTGGAATTGATTTTGAATTAGGAACTTAGATTGCGAGTACGAATACTGTGAAAGAAAAAAAGAAAATCCCCGCGAAGATTAGAATTCGATCAGAGAAACAAAGCAACCGTTGAAATATTTAATTATAATTGATTTACGGGAATAATTGCGTAAACCGCAGTAATTATCGGATCGCGATTATTTCTTTTCAATTCGACATGATCTCGAATATAAATCCAGGATCTAAATAAAACGACTCTTCGATTTACTCGCTATCGGAGGAGCAAGCTCAACGCAACAATATTTATTCCCGATAGCTCTTTCGAGTCTACTTTAATTCTACGTCTCCGCTCGAATAATTAAGTAATTAATCAGCTTAATGGTTTTAAACCATTTCAATTTTGCAGGGCTCTGATACAATTTGAGATCTCGCACAAGTCGTTTCCACGCGACACCTGCATCCATACTTTAATCAAACTGAGATTAAAGCAATTTCATTTTCCACTTTTCGATAATAAATTATTATCAATTGTGCATTGTAGTCTTCTAATGATTCTACGAACAATCTATTCACATTTTCCTTTATGTTAAGAAAAAACGCAAATACATCAAATTAATTTAAATTTGATTTCTCCACATTAGAATATTTTTAGATATTTTCAAAACAAAATAAACATTGTCATTTTTAAAGTTTGTTTTAACTGTGATGAGTGCAGTCAAAAAGGAATACTTTCTCATGAAAAAATAGTATCCTAAAATAGAGATATTTTTGATCTAGCAAAAAAGTCTTGTTACAAATTGAACTCTGCATGAGCTGAAAGTTTACCTGTCAAAGTGTTTTCGTTCGACCCTTTCACACCTGTCGAAAGGTCGTCAAATATTCGTAAAAAATTGTTTTTAATAATATCTGGATAAGAAACACTTCAACGATCCGTGAACGTTTTGCTCTTTTGTACAAGAGCGAATAGAAACAAATATCAATTATTATTACGTATAATATTATTTTTTCATCACTTCATTGCAATTTTATAAAATTTATTTTTGCATTATTTTATGGTTATATCATAACAAATATATATATTTTTATATTACAAAAAAAAATATATTTCTTTCTCTTTCTTTATTACCAATATTACTTTCTAAAATCACATACGAATGTTAAATATCAAAAAAAGAGAATTTATCAAAAATGGAAATGTCCAAATTGTATAATTATATCATTACTTGCTGCTTTACAATAACCACATTTTTACAACTTTTCGTAAACCATAATACTTTGATTTGTGGTTTTCGTCCGATATGAAAATAGCGCCAAGTTTACAAATCCTAACAACAAACTTATGTAAAAGTATTTTAAGTTTCACCAAAAATAATTTATTTCTCTAGGTATCGTAACTTCATTTCCATCCCGTTTACGATGATATTCGAGAAACGGGTTCACTAATACTAAAAACCAAAAGCTTTACATTTTTCAAAATGCCATGTCAAACTTTTTATTTCCTACTTTTTCAGCGATTTAAAACCGGCGAGCTGATAAAAAGCCCGACCAATCGTTTACAAAGTTTGCCCATCTGAAATTCACTTTTGCGACGTCTCTACATTTATGGTCGTGACCTATCCGCGAGCTAGAAAAAGCCAAGATTGAAAACCGCGTTTCAAAGTTCAAAATGAAAAAGTGTTGCAAAAACCGAAACGAATCGAGGCATAAGGAGGATGACGTAAGAACGCAACAAAAATTGACTCGCGAACGCGCGCGAAAACACCGTAAACCCTATGTTTTAAAGATGACGATAAAAACGCAAAGTTTATGTAATAAATATGAAGACGCAACATTAAAGCCTGTCCGCCGTAGTGACTAGTTGATTGTTTTATTTCGCCTCAGAATATTTTAAAATGCATCTCTTTTTTGCGCGCGTGGTTCTTTCATCTTTCATATGAGCCCGTACGTTGATTGCGCACACGCATTACGCCATTTATAATTACAAAAGCCCGAGCTCCCGGCAATCAAATAAAGACATCGTCCAAACCCGAGCTTTCTAATTAACATGAGAACCAAAGTAAGTCGATAATACTCTACTTCCCGCGTAGCGCGAAAGTTCAATTTCTTTGGCATCTTATCACAAACGCCGAGCCAAAAATTATTTTCAAACGCGTTAAATTTCCGCGTTCGATTTCGACTGCAGCTTCTCTTTGGATTTCATTATTGTTTTGCTATGTTCTATAATTACTCCGTTTTCTATAACATTTTAAAATGGCAGATAAAATATTTAATTAAGAGAATATATTAAATGTATTTTTATTTCGTCATAAAAATTATAAAAAAAACACAAAACATCATATAAATAATTGAAAATATTTTTCCATCTATTCATTACTTTATATATAGAAAAAAATAAATACTTTTAGAATGTATTATATTATAATTGAACAAGTTATTGTACCAAAGCAAGTTTAATGAATTTATAAATATATAACATAGAAATTTAATGCAGAAAGCTTATTTTCTTTTTCTTCTCTTTTCATTAAAAAAACACTTTCGATTAATACCGTGATTCATTTCATTTTGATTTAAGAGAGGAGTAGTATAATTAAGTCGGGATTAAGACTAATTGAAAAAAATAAGATACCCAATTATTATAAAATATTTAATACTATTATAATAAACTAACTTTTTAATGAGGTATAACAAATTTAATAATATGTATGTCGTAATTTTAACGATTTGTATTATTTTTAAACAGTTTATGTGTGTGTGTTTATAAATAATACAACTTGTGTTTTCCTTTACAGATTCTCCACTATTTTTTGTAGGTAAACCCCCGAAATTCAATTAATTAAACTGAGAAAAAGGATTATTTTAACGAAGGAACATGAAAAGGGCTGCATTGGTGATTTAGTGATCGACTAAATGTTGGCGCGGGGTTTGTAACCTTTGGTATATTCTGTAAAATAAATTGAAGCCACGTTAGTTATTAATTATATTACTAAATATACGTCATTTTTTAAAAGATAATAACAACGAATCAAATTTTTTTAATTTGTATAATTGTAAAAGTTAAACTGATTGAACAAAAATTTTTTTTGAGTTTATACGTCTATGTCGTAATTTACAAGAATCAAATTCCAGTCAAAATTAAGATACATTTTCATTAATCACACAGAAAATTATATTAATTTTTTATACATTACATTTTACAATGCTTATATATAATTATAAGGAATTATTATGTATTATATACTACAAATTAAAAAAGGAATACTTGTTACATTTTTAATATCAACAAACATTTACAAATCATAAAATCTCAACATATTTCATAACATTGATAAATCTCAGTTTTAAGCATTAAATTTAAAAAATCGAAATTTTTTTTACAGTAAATCGTTGCTGTCTAAAAAATTACATTGATAAAAATAAATTTATTATTTTTTATTTTAATTTGTTCAACTCCATATAAATTACGAATAAAAGAAAATATATATTTTTACTATTATCTCAAGCTAATGTTTTTATTTCTATGTCAGAAATTTTACATATTTACCGCTTAAACAGTCAGGTGTACTTGTAGATATAAAAATATAATTCAATTTTCATGAATAAAATGTACCAACGTATTTTAAACAATTAATTATTTAGTATAGTTGGCTATATAAAAATGCATTTAATATATTTTTATTATGCTGGATATATATACTATCCGTTTAATTAAAATAAGTTAATAAGAAATATTATAACAACTATTCTATTGTAATTGAAGTAGCATGAGTTATGAATTATATTTACTGAATAATATGGCGCAAAATTCATCATTTTATTTATAATACAAAAACTTTATCTCAAAACAAATTTATGTCAAATAAAATGCATAACTGTAATTTCATTTTAAAATGTTACATAATGCCAACATATAACAACATCATGTGCACGTAATGATTTTATATCTCTATTCTACTTCTATATAACCAACAAACAAATTTCTCGGTCTTCAAAAACAGATTTAAATCCCTTGATTTAATTCCACTTTAAGTATATATCTGTCGAATTCGGCACTTGTTATTTGTTATTAACAATATTATTAAATAGCGTGGTTAATTTATATTGACTGTGGAAAATACCTCGAAAAATAAACATTTCAAGAAAAAAATAAAGCCTCAATATTTTCAAAAGGGCAATTCAATCTCATAAAAACTAAGACGCTTTTTTATCTACTTGAAAGTAGAGCAGGATAATTATGAAATTTAAAACGGGTTCTCCCATTTTTTAGTGCAAATTCGGGATTTATGTCATAAAATATGCTGACTGTATTCCAAGCAGTGTTTCAAAAGGTAGTTTCTTTAGAAGTTATAAACATTTTTAAATTATCATTTTAATTTGTAGTTATTATACTTTTATAACATCGAAAAATTACAAGAAATAAATATTCCATATTTTTGCATATTGAGTGTTTGCCTGTGCGTATGTAATTAAGTTATACTGCAGTAAACTTATTTTATATGATCATTATAAACAAACTATCCGAGATATATTTATTATTTTTCAAAAAATAAAATATTAATGTTAATCGCGAACATCATTAAATTATATAACACGAACAATCCTAAATCAAATCGATCTGTATAAAATCATCAACCATGGGTCTTTTATTTTGAGTTCAACATCTCGTAAAGTGCAACTTTGGAAGTAACTTTGTAACCTCCAAGGATTTTAACTACTTAATGAAACTGCTTTAATTCTTTGATCGTTATTCGAAATGTTGATAAAGTTATCGGAAACATTAATAAACTCAATGAAATATAATTTCAGAAAGATTTTAAGCTGGCTATTTTTATGTAGTAACATTGGCAGTAACTTTTTATACGATTTCTTCATTTAGTACAAAATAATAAAGAATATCTATAATAAGTCCGAATAAATTGTCTTTCTTGCTAAAAATATTTAACTAAATATTGCAAATCTTATATATAAACGTAATAAGTAATAAAACATCTCTTTCTTTCTGTTTCTATCTTTCTCTAATATATAAAAAAATTTAATTTCCTACAGTAATGGTGATTTATTAATTATAAGATGTTATTAAATTGTTTTTAAGCAATAATATTATAGGTTATCAGTATAAGCCGCGTGATCGCTGACTCGAGCCAGCCAAGTGCCATGCTGTTGCCAGACATTTACTTGCTGGACCATTTCGAATGCCACATTGTTTCGATTTTTTCCATACTATATACCGTATGACATCAGGCTGGCATTGGTCTGGCAGTGGTGTGTCGTGTGGCTGACTCGAGATTATGATCTAGCCTTGTGTGCCATGCTGTTCTTATCCACGCGAGAACCCTAATAAAAGGATTATAAATGCAATTTTAGTGAAGTAAAAATTGACAATGCTTCTCCCGTTTGAGAGATTTTTAATTAATATTAAATTATAATTCCGTTAATAAAATAGAACAGATCCGGAAACCTGCACCCTCGTCTTTCAACAAATTTAAAATTAAATAGATAGAAATGTTGTGCTAATTTTGGTCCAAATTATTTTTTTTCGCGCTCGCATGGAAACCTTGTTTTCAAAAGAGCCTGTAGGTTCCCTGGTAGCTATACATTTCATATCAGAAAGCACATAAAGAAATTAATTTAAACCAAAACTAAATACGGGTGAATTATGTTTTATATATGTGCTTCGCGATGATATAAAAACATTTTTCAAAAAAAGTATTTTATGCCAAAAAATTTTGTTCATTACTTTCATTAACTGCAAATATAATTTTATAATAGGGCACACGGGTTCATATGAAAATATATTAATTTAAAGTATGAATGACTTATATTATAACAGTTATATTAATTTCTAAAAGCATGAATTTAAGATCTTGGCATTGATTACTAAATTAGGGTTATTTTAAATATATATATATCTTTTGAAAACTTGAAAATATAGGTTAAAATATTCAGACGATTCTATCCCTTTAAAAAAAAATATTTTTTGCAAACGATACATTTTTTGCGTTCTTTGTAAATACGAAACTACTTTTTGGGGTGGAAAAAACGAGTTCTATAAATTAAGAAAAATTGCGTTAAACAACTATTTTTTCAATTTTTCTTTTGAAAAAATATTTCTATATAAATGCATTAATTTATGACAAAATCTTAAATTCATGCTTTTAATGACTGAAATTAATATAACTGAATTTAATATAACTGCTATAGTATGTCATTCGTACTTTAAATTAATATATTTTCATTTGAACCCATGTGTTCTATTTTATTATATTTGCAGTTAATGAAAGTAATCAAAAAAATTTGTTGGCCAAAAATTTTTTTGTTGAAAAATGTTTTTATATCATCGTGAAACACATAGGTAACACATAATTCACCTGTATTTAGTTGCGGTTTAAATTAATTTCTTGTGTACTTTCTGATTTGAAGTATGTACCAGAGAACCTACAGGCTCTTTTGAAAACAGAGTTTCTGTGCGAGCACAAGAAAAATAATTTGGATCAAAGTTAGCACATATCAATTTTTCGAAAATCGAGGGTGCCAGTTCCCAAACCTAAATATAATATATAATATATATATTTATAAAAATCGATAATCAACGTATGTATACTGACAATATATGTGAAATCATAAGTTAAAGAACTATGTATATTGAAGTAGTGAAACGAAAAATAAGAAAGTTATCGATGATACTAGATCTGTTATACAAAATGCGTAGTTTAATCAAGCAAAAAATGAAGAACTCTAATGGACTTAATTGCATGAGCGAGCGAGAACCGGGAAAATTTATTCTATACATAAAATTAAACAATATATATTATTTATATTTTGCAATTTTTATAATGCAAAATGAAGATATCTTATACTTAAGTTATTATGACATAAAGTGAAGAATATTAAATAATATTAAGTATTAAATTATGTTTCTTTGTATATAAATTTAAAGAGATAATTAAATCAAGTTTTTATATGTTCATTAATTTTTATTATTTACATTAAACATTCTTTAAGTATATTTTGTATATAAATTTTGTAAACAAATAAAATTGAAAAATTATAGTTTCACAAACTGCAGAGAAAGAAAGCTGCTTTAGCACATATTGAATAGGATATATTATAAATTTCATTTAATATTCCGTACGGTTCGAAAGTGTTGTATTTTCACATTCACATGAATTTGGAAAGTCTTACATTTTATTTGTTCAAATATTGTGATACCATATGTTTATTATGCTTATTTATTGAAACTTGGACGAATAACCTAGTTTGATAAATCTTCAGCAGTTATATGCAACGTTCCTAACTTATGACACTGAAAATAGATATTACGTTTGTCAGTTTACAATTGATAAATTTCGTAAACTTTCTCGTCATAAACAATTTCACTGCATTATGTTCTCCTTCGCATTACGATTTTGACCGCAGTAGAAAAATAAGATGGGAATGCAAAGAAGGGGCCGAAAAAACGTAAAATAAATGATATTCGACGGCCCGTCGTTGGAATCGAAGGAGCACTTGACTTTTGTTTCCGCCCATTCCTCGTTCGTTGATTACACGTAAGCTCAAAAAAATCGGTTAAAAACGATTTGGGGCAGAACAAAAAATTGCATATTGGAGAAGGAAAACATACTTTGATATTCCCGAGGTTGCAATTTTGCTATTGAAAAACACGGGACACAAATAAATATATCCGTATTCACAGGATGGGGAAAATTTAATTTATTTGCCTTTTGTTTGGCGAACAACGAGGTAACAATGCAAGGCGTTGCCAATATTTATCGTCCTCGATTTCCTTGGGATAAAAACGCCCAGATCCATTTGTACAGTGACGAGA
>JABFPK010001596.1:0-11460 GCA_022817445.1 Habroteleia sp. ZL-2020
CAATGTAGTCTTATCGGGCAGAATTATCTCAGTCGAAGCCCTCGATAGCTTGCTGCGCAACTTCGCCACTCGTAATGGTCAAATGCCTGCTGCCGGCTACGATGTAACGTGTAATCCTGGGTGGTCTTACGGAGATATACAACACATCACGACGATTATGCTCGCGGCGTTATATTCATAACGTCGTATCCGCGGTCCGTAGAAAATAATACGCCAAGTGTTCCATTATATATCCCTCGGCTACAACTGCCCACCACTCGAGAACAACGAATGCAGATAAAAGCTATTCGGCATAAAAGTGTCAATGGAAATTAAATAGGAGGAAACAATATTAATAGGCATTTGTGGTATTCAATAAAGGCGACTTTCCGAGACCGATACAATTATGAATAGATTCGACAGCTTGACTGATTGGCTTATGAATATTTAGATTTAAGTTAACGAAGAAAGCGGCACATTTGAGTTAAGTTGGAGTGATTTATTGGGTAATGATTCTCAAATTGATCAAGAAAAAAATTTGTTTAAGTCAAAACAAATTTATAAGGGGAGAATAGGCTGATTCGATTGCATCTGCATAAATAATCAAATTTAATATGCATGCTCTGTCACCCGGATTTGATTTGTTGGTAGAAATGGAACATACAAATTGCATTAAAAGTCAAGTCTTTATTCGAGGATTAGAATTACGGTCCTGAAGACAGAGTATAAAAGACACAAGCAGACATTACAATTTCCTTTCTAATTGTCATTGCTGTACTAAAAGTGACACAGCCAAGTACCCTTGCCCTTTAACTGCATATCGTGATACGTTGTCATTGGTAAGAAGCACAAGATGCAGTTATAATATAATGTGCACGTATGTAAATCGTGCCCTGAGAAACACTATATTTAGAGGTTAGCAGGGCACAATGATGACACTGGAAGACTGAATGCAAAGCATAAACACAAAAACTTGATCACTGAATGATGAACAAGCAAGTTCTAATATTAGGTAGTATATTATAATCTAATGTGATTCCGTTTAATTGGTAAAAAGTCATCCACCGACCGAATTTTAGAAAAGCCCATACTACCTGCGCAGACAGTAATAAGATTTTTCTCGAGCTACGTGAAGATAAATTATGTTCCGCAAATTGGAGGAGCCAAAGATCAGTCACTTGAACGTTGATGGCTAATTTTTACGCAGCTAGAAATTTTATTTATTAATGAAAGTCTGGCGAGGTGAAGACAGGGGTCTGCGATATCTAGCCTTAGACATAATGAAATCTGTTTTTTGTTGATTGGAAATAAATACTGTTTATTTTGCCAAAGCCGATGGCATATTATTTTCGTAAATTGCTTCATTAACGCACTTTTCTATTACCACGGCTGAAACATTGTAGACCTGTGGCATTGATTGCAGGTTACATAATTTTAGATGAATGCAATAAATTTGACCTCTAATCGTTTCTAACCATGATCTTGGACCATCAACACGACTTGCAGAAAGCATTTCTTTGTAGTTATAAATGGAATTCTAAAAACGTCAATTGTTTTCATCTGACATCTATTTTCATTTCGATATTCTATTATTGGCAGTGCTTATGAGGGGACGAACGGGTCGTGTCTGCGAGCATAAATTGAACAGAGAGACAGAACGTGACGCGAGGGGTCCCGATCTTTTCTCGTCAGGTCGGACCTTGTAAATACCAATGACGACGGTCAATCTGTTTTCTACTATAAAGTGTGCTGTGGGAAAGGCGAGAGATGACTTTCGCGAGTCACAAAAAGACGCCACCACCGGGTCTTCGACATCGTGTGTATCGCAGATACGAAATACAAGATTGGCCTGATAGATGCCTTCTGTCATGTTTGACACGATTGACGATAGCTTGGGTCGTCTCGCAAGAGGATTCAGGAAATTGGTGCGATTGTTCGCTAGTCTTCGTAATCTGCCGAGTTATTAGGTCAGTGCCGTCGAACATTCGGACCGACATAAAAGATAAATAATTGCGATCAAATTACGACGGTTTATGATGAAACAACGCTATACGTGACGACCAACTTATTTAACGACTGAAGGCTAAATGTCGTTTTTTTACAAACGAAACGTGATAGAAGTTTCTTTTTATAGAATATCCCTAACTGAGGAATTCCAGTTTAAAAATGTTTGCTTAATTGCATAACCAATAAATTAAAACATAATTACCATCATTACTTGTATGACATTTTATATACACTCCGGTTACTAATGCATACATCAATGCGGCACATTTCTACAATTAACTCTCGTAGATATATAAATTTGATTTCCGAATGTAAATATTTCACAGTCAAGAATGTAATTTTAATAAATTCAAGTTTGGTTCAATTCTATATTCTCTCAATTATCATTTTGTATGCTGTATTTATAATCTTACATATCGCGATATTATTATGATCATTTCTCCTTCGATGACTTTTGTGGTCAGATTGATTCGAAAGTCAATTTTCCGTCGTCTTTGGTGTTCAATGAAAAGGTGAAAAATCTATATCGCGATCTAAGGAGGTGCAACCATTATTTATCTTCTCGAAAAAGTGATAAATGACTAGATATTATCGTTTTATGTATAAAACTCAAAGAAATGGAGACATAATGGTGAAGTAATAGCGTTGAACATCGTAATGCCTCGTGAAATATTACACCGCTGCAGTCTAATTAGGATAATCAACGTATTTTCGTTATTAATTTTTCAACGATTCGTTCGAAATTGATCAGCGAAGAAATTTAATGTGAAAAACAGCGAATTCAATTTAATAGCAAAAAGCGACAGCTTGTATCGTGCACGAATTACCGATATAGACTTAATAATGCTAGACCATAAGTCGGCAACATTTAGTCGCAAGCAATTCAGAAAGTAATGAAGGGAAACGGTTTCAGAAGTGTATCACTTCAACGGATAAAGGGACGCGTGTTCGGAAGCCTTTCTCTTGTGACTAAAACGCGCGAAACATGAAACACGAAAAGCCCGAAGCGTCACGAGATTCATCCTTATTATACTGATCATTAATCCATGGCAGTTTCTCCACCGCGACTTCCGGTAGGTTCACTCTCACACGAACAGTATCATCATGCCGGATCTCCATCCTTTCGATTTTGTTGGGTGATTTCAATTTTACTACATAATTATTATGCGCAGCACTAACGGAATGCCTTTTTTCAGGTACATCGCTTAAGGCTGATTGATTTAAAATGCTCGATTTATAATAGAAATTGTGTAAAATGACGACTGCATTGGCTTATCTTGTGACTCTTTTTCTAGTCTTTTGCTTTAGGCACAATACTTCAGAAACCACAGTGGAAAACTAATTAAATTTTCTTGGCGAATCAATACACCGAGTAGAAAATGTGCTAGAATTACATTTAAAATCGATTCAACTCCGATCAGGCATTCAAATGTATGTCAATATTTATGCACTCTTATAAATGTCTTTTAAACTTTAGAGGAATCCTGTGAAAAAAGATTTCCTTTCTTCGATTCCTTCCTTCAAAAGGTAAAGAGGAATTCCTTTAAAATAAAATAAAATTTCATATAAAAGTATTAGAAAATTCAGTCTTTTCAGATTTTTATTGATTTTCATTTAGGATTCAATCGTTATAAATGGATTATCATTGATAATAGTAATAAAACGATAAATATTCCTCTAATGCACAATGTATTATAATCATTATACAAGAGTTAATTTTTGAACCAAAAATGGAATCATATAATAATTTGAATTAAGAAATACTATACTTATTTTCATTTTGTATTTGCATTATAATATAATTAGTATTTATGCTTTATGTGATGAATACTTATTATATATAAATGCATAATTGTTTTCGTGCTGAATATGTTGATAATTTACATTTTACATTTTTTTAGTAATTGCAATCATTTTTGTAAATTGTAATATTTAACTACAAAAAAGAATAAAATAATATTAATTTATTTTAAGTTTTAAATACGATTCATTTTTATTTCGAATTCTAAACTAAATATTTTTGATATTATTTCTCTTGAACAGGAAGTACACCGTTTATAAATCAATAAGAAAATATACAAATCTGGTACGAGTAAAATATTTCACGTGAAATTCAAAACGCTTTTGATAAATAATTGAATTGCATCATTCAACATCATGCATCTGTGAATATGCACGCGTAAGTTTTGTTTATATATATCAGATAATAATATTTGATTGCCTAAGGGATGGCATATCAATCGTTCGTCTATGTGTCTCATACAATTCAGTATGTTTCCAATTTATTTAACTCAAATAATATTTTTAAATAAACACTTTATAGTGTTCTGCATTTATTGTAGGAATATGTTACTATCTAAAAATATTATTATTTATAGTTAAATTTGTTTGTTCCAAAAATCATAAAATAGAAATAGAAGATAGACAATAGCTTGAAGTTACACGTCAAAGGCAACAAGATTATTTTATGTCCTTAAATAATTTGAATACAAAATATATATATAAAGCATTATTAAGATTTCAGTACATACCGAAAGTTCTATGTTTCACTTTTTCCGGTGCTTCAAGCGATGCTTACTTAGCGTATATCAATACTGAGAAAAATAAATCGTAGAATTTGCAATCGGAGTTGTACGACAGAAGTCGTTGTTAATATGAGTTGCTGATTGGCTACTCAAGTCACCAATCCAAGCACGTGTATATAAATAACGTCATTGCAGGAAAGTATAATCCAATATATCTTCTTTAGATACATAGAGATTTGAGACAACTTATTTTCCATTTATTAAAAATGAAAAAAAAACTGAAAGGAAAATAAATTTACATATAAAAATTATTTTTAAGAGTGCTGAGTTAAGATGCAAAAAAATGTTCTATATCAGTCAACGGTTGCTCAGAAACTCGTTTATACACCGAAAATTCAATTTGCGGAAGTAATTTTCTAAAAAAAAAATTTTGTCATTATGCTCAGTTTGTGTTCCAAAAACGTGAAATTTGGGCACCTGAAATTGGTCAAAAATTGTTTTCTCTATTTTGCACTTTAAATACCATTTTCTATCTTCTTTCATATCAGGAATATTACTGAGATTAAATTTTCCAAGTTCTGAAACATTAATTTTTTTGACCCCTCGTAATTAATTAAGAAGGTCCCATCCTGGAAAAATTTTCAATTTTCAGTCGGATTTCAGAATTCATACATGATATTCTGTTCAAACTAACACCCAGAAATACATGTATTTATATTATTCTGGCGCAGAACTCAATTATCCACAAGACAAGCTTCATTAGATTAGAATTTGATTAATAGTATTATCACAATCCTAGTTTTTCTATTTTAAAATTTCTCATTTTTGGATAGCATTTTTTTGGCGATTTGAGTAATTTTGTCGAATAAAGTCCAGATGCAAGAAAAAAGTCCAATGTAGCTGGAGGGAATACTCAGAAATGTATTTCTGCTCCCAAAATATGTTTTAAGAAACTAAATTTACAAAAGGAAAAAATATCACTGTGCTCGTTTTATATTTCAAAATCGTGACATCCTGGCATTGGAAATTGTTGAATTTCATTGAGGAATTTTTTGATTATTATTCATACACAGCGTGATAACATTTAAATATATACAAATAAATAAAATACAATATTTATTATTAACAATAGACTTCAGTAAAATATCTTTGCATGTGATTTCAATTATAAATTATATCATTTTGGAAAGTTCCGTTATTTGAAATTTCTAAACCCGCAATCGTTCTAACAATCTCGGAAATTTGGTTTTACTTCGAATCTTGGGTATAACCCGAAGCATATTTCTATTCTGAGTTTCCTAATCAGATTCTTCAGATCGGTTTCTTCGTTCAACCAGAACTCACGTACTTGCAACCATATGGCGATTAGCGACTTCCCAGTCGTATTACGCGTTTCTAGCCGTAGTCCCTCGTTCTACGCGTGAATTTTGGGAGAAAATGAGCGAAAAAGGGAGATAGCTCTGCGTCGTATCGGATAACGCTGTCGATTTGTGCAACGGAGAATCCTCGAGGATTCTCAGTTGCACGACAAGGATACCGTTGAAACAAACGGAGATGGCAAATCGTAAAATCGCGACGAGAATTTTAAATTGAGTGAGAAACTAGCGCCTTCGCCAAACACGTGCCTCCGTAAATTACAAAACTTTGCTAATCGTGCACCACAAAACATCCCTCCCCTCTTTCTTCATAATTCGAGACTCGACCTATAACCTATTCTTAAATATTTTTAAATAATTTTGATTAAACTTGAACTTATTATTTTTTATGATAATTATGGAAGAGTCAAAAATAAAATATTTAAACTTAAATAATAAAAAAATAAATAAAATTTAATAAACTTATTCTATATATTGGTTAATTATTATTTATGTTATTTTCATTTTATTTTATTATTTATTTTAAATTATATAAATAAAAAGAAATAAATATTATATTTTTTACTGTATTATTTATTTTATTTTATATATCGCGTTTAAATAGGGGAATTTAAAAATTTGTTTAAAAATATATTCATATTTAATGTCGAGAACTTTTCTCATATATTTTAATTTGTGTTATTTCATAAAAATTATAATTATATGTTCAACATTAATCAACGAAACGATGCGGTTAATGTTAAAAATATTTTCATAAATTATAATGAGAATATAATTTTTTAAAATTTTTCCTTTTTTTAAGTAGTTTATTTTAATAGTAATTGTATCATTTATGAATTTGTAATTATTCCAATGTAATAAATTAAATTTTCCAGTGAATCGAGCATTATTAAAATTAAAGTTGAATTTATCATTCCTTTTTTTTGTTCGACGAAATAGACGTGTCATTGCCGGACAATCAAGCAACCACAATTTTTTAATTCAATTTAAACTTATTGAGGTAAACGCCAAGTAATTTCTGGAACAAAATTTTTACGGTTTTACGGTAATTTTGTGGAAAATTCGTAGCACTTAAATTCGTCTTGATTGCACGTGTTTTGATGAAATTTTCATCGCTATTTTCTCGAAAAACTGTTGTAATTGTGAAAACAAGTTAGCCTTTGGAAAAAGATGATCTAATCGAAATTTATAGCAGCTATTTCATTTTGTTTATAAAAGCTTCTAATAGTGAATTATAGTTACTAGTCACGATCAAATACTAAAGTGCAGCTGCATTTAATGTGCAGTAATCGAAAATTGAAGAACAAAAGAAAACAGTATTTCAAACAAAAAGAACTAGAATTAAAAGTGAGAGATGAAGCAATTGCAATTACGGAGCGCAAAGAACATTTTCCGCTTTACATTAGAAGAATTCAATCACGTTATATTCGGTATATGTTAGAGGAGTAATTTTTTCTTTTATTGGAAAATTGATCTTTTTCACAAAATCTGTTCCTTTGTTTAAGAAAAGCTCTACTTGTAAAATACTTTTCCAAAATGTTCATAAAACTTATATATACTGTTATTTTAGATTATAAAGAGTTATATATGTTATTTTAGACTATAAAGAGACTATAACGTGACTCCTTTGAGGAAACAATAATATAAACATAATATTGGTCCTTTAAGCCTTTAAATTCGTATCTCAGTCTAATAACTTGGCTGTTGGCTCGCACAACAACTCTATTTAAAAAATCTTTTTAATAACGTTTGATTAACTTCAAAAATTAATTTTTAATCCTACAACAAGGCAATTCCTTAAGTTTTCTTAATCTTAATCTTAAATCAATTTATAATTTATAATATTTTTTATATGCAGCCCTGACGCGGTTCTTGTAAAAAGAGCGAATCTAATTGTTTAATTAATTTTTTAACACTGTAATGAGTGTACAAAATTAAAAACCGGATATTAACATTTGATATCAATACGTTATAATAAAAAGAACGCGATTGGCATATTAAAAAAAAGTCATTTTGCCTTTTTTGTGCTGATTTTGCATTTTTCCCCTTAATTCTTTTCTGAATAGTTTAATTTCCCCGACGTGAAATTCGATTTCGCGTTTGGCGAAACGTGGAATTATATTCGCGGTCACTGTTATGCTAAATAAGCATATTAAGTCGCTGGCAACATTCCAGCAATAAGATGCAAAAAATATTGTCCGCGTTGCCAAGTGCCCAGAATTTCTTACCGGCCACTTGACAGATATTGGCGCCAATCCAAAAGCTGGACTTTGCGTACGCACATTTTTTGTTTATCTTCTTTTATGAATTGAGACAGTAGTTCATGATCATTCATAAAATTGTCGTTAAAATAACAAAGGAGTAAACGTGGTCTGCGAGATGAAACGCTCCATCGCAAAGCCAAGCGACGACCATTCATCCTTGATCACTTAAATTAATTTACACCGTACTTAGCAATTTTGGATTTCTCGCAACTTGTTTTTATTTGCTACTCCTCTTATCTTGTGTGCGATGAAGTGCTTTTCTGGAAGTATTTTAAAAAGATATTGAAGTTGACTCGAAACAGTTTTAATGAGAAACTTTGAAAGTTCACTAGACCATTGCGTACAATGTTAACATCAATTACTAGTTTAATGTTTGTTTTAGGGGAAAACTTTATGTTAACGTTAATAACATTTTCGTCAAGTATTAATGTTACAGAGTTGTTACCTTTAGTTTTTCAAAATTTATATATAAGCAAAAAGCCATAAAGTAAATTAATTTTTTTAGTTTTGTTTAGAGTGAAAATTGGATTTTGTGTAAAAGGTAAGCAATTTATAAATTGTGTATATTTGTTTTGTTTGTTTTTTTTCGTGAAAATGCACAAACACCATGATGCACACATTTATGTAATTTTTATACAACTTTCAATAGCTTTCATGCATTTTAATTATTTTAATTATTTTTATTTGCAAATATTTTTCACAATCGAATACTTATAAAATCTTCAGTTATGCTTGCTTTGAGCAATAACAATAAATGAATAATATGTTTATTTTAAAATAAAATATTTTAAAATATATATGCCCTGGTAGAAATTCGTCAAATGTCTGAACACTTTTACTAACTTTCTCGCAAGATAATTGTCAGTTAACTTGATCAGATACTGATTAGAATGTAACGCTTTGCTTACAAGATACTGGACAACACATCGAATAA
The DNA here is from genome assembly GCA_022817445.1 of Habroteleia sp. ZL-2020. Taxonomy (NCBI): domain Eukaryota; kingdom Metazoa; phylum Arthropoda; class Insecta; order Hymenoptera; family Scelionidae; genus Habroteleia; species Habroteleia sp. ZL-2020. The sequence goes on from JABFPK010001596.1 coordinate 9,086, forward strand.
GTTTCTGACTAGAGAGTTTAATGCGATACTAGCAAAAGAATTAATAGGTTATGTTGAACAAAATTACATTTTTTATTATTTTTCTGTCTGTCTAATAAATTGTTTTCATTATTTTTCTAATTGTCTAATAAATTTTATAATTATTTAATAAAAAATATCCTTCAACGTTTTATGTAGAAGAATTGCCTATTTATAAAGTAGGCAACTAACCTCGAAATGATTAATAAGGTATTTAGTGTAATATAATACTTATTGCTTGCAACATTCTTTTTTCTTATTCATTTTGGCTTAAAGATTCTCACACTGTCACACTGGATATAACCAAAGGACTAATATAGGTTATGTATAATCACATCCAATATCAATTAGTTTCTTTTAACTATATACTATATTGAATAGGTTTTCCTATCAGGCCCACATCTAATCCAAGCGTTACAGATAGCATAAGCGCCTGATCTGGATACCCGATAAGGGCATCACATGGTATTGATGTGATAAAGTGATTTCTGTTTACCATGACTCAAACACTTATGGACCTTATCGTCTGACATGGACGTTCCAATCAAATTTCTACCAGGGTATCAAAATTTAAGCGAGGATTCGTTTAAGGATTTCAATACATTGCATTTGATTTTAAACCTCATGAAACTATGCATAATTGTTATAAAAATAACGCACTTTTATGAATAAATTTATTTTAAATTCCAACAGCTATGATAAAATTGTTCGTTTCATTTTGTATTCGTCTGTAATCTGGAGTTGAAGTATAACTCCCGAAAAACAAATATCAATAAAAGTTCATTACCTCAATCAAGCCAAAAACTGTCTGGAAAGCAAATATTCGAGTTTGATTAAAGCAACTTTATTTATGAAATCTGACGGAACATTCGCGCAAACGTAGAATGCAATTAATAGAGACTTTTAGCATTTGTTTAGTGAAAAATATATGCCCCGATGATAAATAGTGCGTATATGAGCGAGGGATGGTGCGCGCGTGCCAATATTTTTAAAATCGGTCACAAAGGATAACCGAATTTTCCGGCGATACCGTTGGCGGAAAAAGTCGCGGAATCCCGGCAACCGTCAACAATTTAGCCGCATTACGGATTCCAATTGAATATTAACACTGAATAGCATCGAAATTGACTCGCGCGAATCGCGAGTTGCGAAACGACGCTTGCCATAAAACTGTTCGTAAAACGCATCATATGCTTTTGGATACAGTAATGAATATGCAGCGTTAAGAGTGCATATATTTCTCAATGCACACACACACGCATGATAATACTTGAAATTAGATATGGAAATTGAAAATTCAGACGCGTGACGATACACTGATGATAGTGTTATTATTAAATTTTCGGGAATTTCGTATACAATTTATGACAATATGGGATTAAGCGCCTCTGATTTGTGCGAGAGTGCTTTACTTTTTGTCTAATACTTTATGCAATCATAAGAGCGGGTTGGGTTCTTTACAAAGACAAGCTAAATTCATTAAGTTGCTAAATAATCTATAGGGAAATAAAAATATTTATGATTAATAAGAAAACGAAATTATCCTTATTAAATAAATTGTTTTTAATTCGATTCATTGTTTTGAGTTTTATTTTACGTTTTTAAATTTTTGAATACTAATTAGTATTATATATGTGATTTAAGGATTTTGAATTTACTTTGAATATATTATTTTTAATTAGTATCATAGTTAATTATAGTTTTATTTTAATTTTTATTCATTTTAATTTTAATTTAATTTTATTCATTGAATAATAATTTCATCAACTTGTTCTAAAAGAGCTATCAAAATAACATTCGAAGCAACTTTCACTCATATCGTTTTATTATTTATCGATTTGTTCTTTAAGTACGTGAATCTGGTCTTTTCCCCTGTTCAATTCACCCTAACAGATTCCCTAATAATATCATAAACCGTGAGCCTATAGTGCTTCATGTACAAGCAACAAAATGTACCTAGATATAAGAGTCGCATTTCGATGCATCAGTATTCATATATTCCACAGTCTCGGAGAAATCGATACCAAATCAAATCAGTGTCGTTTTGCGTCTCTTCCATTCAACTCAAAATTTGACTCTTGACACGAAACACATGATTTGCACAGCTAAAGATGAGTGCTAATTGGTTACGTTATATGCCGAACAATTCAAGCATAGTTTCGTATCTATATCATAATTACCGCACTTAACATTTATCGTCAGTTAAATTAAAAATTATAAATTTTTGCTTAAAGGTTGAAATTTAATTAAAAAAGTAATAAAACTTAAATATAATTAGGATTGTATTTAGATTTTTATAGTAAGATATGCATATCTCTCTCTCTCTCTCTCTCTCTCTCTCTCTCTCTCTCTCTCTC
>JABFPK010001597.1:0-11460 GCA_022817445.1 Habroteleia sp. ZL-2020
TATTAAATGTAGTAAAATATCGTGCAAAATGCACCATACACCAAAAAAATGAACCATTTAGCGAAGCCAAACTGGTACCAATCGAGTTCAAAATGAGTGTCTCCTCTATTAATATTCGGTCGTTATTTACGGTTTTTTGCCCGTTCGCCAAAGTCGAATTCGAATTCAGGTCAAGTAGAGGATGGGCTCCAATATTTCGCCCAAAAAACGTCGAACAAAAATACGAAAATTGCACTGCAATGTCAGCGAGTCGCGAAGAAAAAAGAAAAGAAAAAAACTGAATGTCAGCGGGCAAAAAATCGCATATTTCGCGCGACAAATTTCATCTCTCAAAATAGCGTTCACGCGAGTTTGCGGCAATCAAAACACTCTTGTCCCACCTCTAGACGCTCAAACTTTTCCACTACATCAACTGAAACAATACGAACGGAAGGCAAAGAGAAAGAAGGAAAATAATTGAACGCGATCTCGATTGGCAATTCAAACAATTCGAAGTGCGTCCTAAAAAGGGTTAAACGCGAACCATTTACTCCGTTTCGCCCGTTGAAATTGATAAGTCGCCCTTCTCTCCCCTCTATGCCGGCCTCATCGCGCAGTTTATTCGCGCGTGCGAAGACGCTCGAGGTGTACGCAACGGGTACGACTATCTGCAGCAGATATAAGACTTGCCGGCGCAAGCGAGTCACGTAGACCCCAACGAGCAGTCGGATTGCAAGGGACGCGACAACTTGGACGCGACAACTTAAACCCGAGACTCAGATCAACGCCACTTCTGAAAGTTTAAAAATTGAGAAAAACGCGTTTTGGAATTACTTTTGTCGAATTTATAACAACGCCACCTGCAATTGTGTCAAGCTAGAAAGAAAGGATTCTTTCATAAGCTAGCATTTCCAATACCAAAATAAAAATCTATTAGTGCGAAAACATAGTCATACTTGTGAAATTTTAAAGAGTGTCTTAGAAAATTGATTTGATGCTGCTAGTGTCATCTATCTTCAGGAAAGGATAATCGCATAGTTTTATTAAAATAATCGTTTAACGAGAATTTTTAAGAAAAACTATTTTGAAAAACGTTATTGCGGCATCATTTAAAAATCATATAAAACTAAACTCTAGATCTGGATAAGTTCGAACCAGAAGTGTTATCATCGAAATCCACCAAAAATAACTGTCAAAAGACCTATTGAGAACTTGAATTTTAAAGTGCGGTTTATGTTTGGCATTTGCGCAGATCTACCGCGCAGAAGCTAGTACCACGACAACGCGACGTAGCGCTAATTTGTCGCCGCGGTTTTCCGCGTCGGGCGGTCACTTTCGTGCAGTCGCCAGTCTGATTTACTTGCATTGGCGGAGACCACAGAAGCGTTGAAAGACGACGGGACATTTCATTGAATTCGGTTGGTATCCGTGTTAGTCGAACGACAAAATGGGCCGACCAGCAAGCGGCGAGGTGCAAACTCGCAATTTAGAAGAAAATCCGGCCACTCTGATGAGCTACTTAAGAACGCTCGCCGACCTGACAGCGGTAGCAAGCATCATGGCTGTACAGGTAGACGATTTTGTAAGTTAACAATTGCGACTATCTAGGAATATTTTAAATTTTTCAGACTGAAGTGATGATAAAAAATTTAACAAATATTATGAATAAAACTATTTTTTTTGCAAATAATTCATTTTCTACATTTTGTTAGAAAAATATTTCCATCCAAATAATTCTAGGATATTTCATTGATGATTTATTGTGATATTAAATATTTTTACAAATTCAACTGTATATAATTTTATTATGCACGACTGATTTTTATTAAAGAAAAAGTTACTAGGAAAGTGTGTTTTGTGACTTTTCTTAAGTTATTGTTATTTATACCTAATAAAATACACAATAACACTGAGAAGTGTATACTTTTATCTAAAAAAAATTATTATTATCTTCTAAAAATAATAACTTCTTTGTTCATTCGACAAATTCACTTCTTGACAATTCTTCCCCTAATTTGATTGACAATCTTATTTTAAGAATTGAGCAAAAGCTTTCGAAAGAATCGCGACACATGCTTCGAATATATATTTATTACTTTCGATCTATGAGATAGTTAATAATAAAACTACGAGGACTATTTACAGTACAAACTAACCGAAATATCTTTATATTTACAAACACATTTAAATCATGTCAAGGTTAAACTTTATTTTGGCGGTTAAATTAAGGCGATTTTTAAGTTGTGATGGAGTGATTTTGTAATGAAAAGACAGTTTGTAATTATTACTAGAAAAGTTTGAAAAAATATATATTTTCAATTTTTTTTGAAAATTTGAGTTTGAATTTTAATTCCACTTGAAAAAAGATAACATTTTCTTTTTGCATTATTTAATCTAAAATAAGTTTACGAGATATTTATTTTGAAAATTTACAGTCGCCTCTTCATAACTTTTTCGTTTACGTTTGCTAAAACAAATAGCTTATTTGCACGAATAACATGGTTATTAAGATTATTTAGGCAGATTTGATGCATCCGTAACAAGTGTTGTTCGTTCACGTGCATACAACTCCGAACAACATTGGTATAATGATATTTGGTTAAGGTTTACTACCACGTCCTCGTTAAAGGTCGGCGCGCGTTTATTTATGTTCAAAAGAAACTAATCGCGGGTCAATGCACGCGCCTCATTGTCGCAGGTTCAGGTTTCGGTAGTTGGCTAATCATTTGGTATTAAACGACGTTTGTTTTCGTTAATAAATATTTATTGAACGCTTATAGTCAGGTTTTGCAAAAAAATCAAACAATAAAAAAGTCAAAACCTTTTTCATCCAGTTCAAATTATAATATGAAAAATTATAAAAGCAGAACTTAAGGAAATGAGGGTTTTGAAATATTGAAAGAGATTTTTATTTAAAAAAAAATATTCAATTTTTTCAAAAATATTCTAAAATACAAAGTTAATTTTTTTTATTCATTTTAGAGAAATTTATTTGGCTGTATATATATTTACTTTTTAGAAAACATAAATATAATTTTTGGAAGGTAATAAGTTCAAATCTTGTGCCGAAGAATTTTTTTTTTATTATTTTGCATCAAAACCTACTAGAATATTTAATAAAATCAATTAATAAATTATGTATATGTATCGTTTTCATTGTTATTTTAATTTTTAATGAATTAGTTTCAATTGTTTCGATTTTAGTCGGGCAATGATCGTTGTTGTTTAGCAACTGTGTTATCGCCATCTAATTTAAGAAATTGTAGTTCAAATGCTTGACACAATTCTTTATTTATATGGATTCGATTCTGGTCTTATTTCAGGAATGTCATATATATTTTTTTAATTTAAAAGCTATTAAGAGGAAGCAAAAATCCGGACGTTATTCCAGACTTTAAATAACATGGATTTCTTTATCTTCATTATATCCGCTGAAAAGTATTAGGAAATTATGGTGTACTTAATAAATATACTTTAAAATTGTTATTCATAATTATTATTGAAATTTATTTTCATATCAAATATAGAATTATAAATAGCGCTGCCGTATTATATACGCATTTCCTAAATTCGAATTGGTCCAATAATTTTTAATTCTTCGAAGTTCTTATATTGATATTGAGAAAAAATTAGATTTATCCGTGTCTCAACGTTCTTTTTTTCGAAAAATGTTTTGATCGTCGCTATATTTGATGGATTTATTAGTTTCACTAATTAGCTAATTGAATTTAGCTTACTTTAGTCGAAGTTGCGTATTTTTTCTTTGTTCATCAACTTTTTTAAGGTCTTTACCTATTTTTAGCATCTACACTTTTTAATTAAAAATCTACTTTTTTATTTGGGCATATTAAATATTTTTTTTTACATTATTAATATATATAGTATCTTAATTTTATTACTTATTTCTTAAATTTAGTTCGGTTAAACTGCATCAGAAACTTGGTTTACTTTTTTCAATTACACTTTTTACAAAAATTAATTTTTTATTATTTAGCTAATTTAGTTATTTTTCATATAATATGAATTTTAAATGGCTTTAAGTTTTTAATTAATTTAATCTTTTTTACGTATATTTTATCTCGTAGACTTACATATACACACACATTTTTAATTCGTTTACTCATTGTTTACATTCACAATTTCAATTAATTTTTAGTTATTTAACTCACTAAAATTTACAGCAATTGCTTATTTGGCATGATTTCATTGTTTAATGCAAAATTTAATCTATAGGACTCTTAATTGAGCCATTTATAAACAGAAACTGTTATTTTGAATCTCTTAAAGGACATTTCGATTCAACGCCAATAAATATCTCCGCAGTACGTCTTTTTTTTAGCACAACTGAATCCAGTTGACAAGCATTCAATTCGGCCTTTTTTCTCGTTGTAATCCGCGTCTATAAATAATAAACCAGTCGTTGGCGTTAATTGCTTTTGTTTACCAGCGGGCACGTTCTTTCCGCACGCCTTTCTTAATTGTCGTCTATCTTTCGTTTCCATCGTTGGAGCACGTTTTTGCGCCTTGTCTGTTGTTTATGTCAAGACGGCCCGTCTTAGCGATGTATTAATGAACAATTTTTGTCGTACAACGCTCAACAAAACAGATACGGCACATGTTCTTATCTCATCGCTTATTACGACTTACTTTCGACACACAACGGGTAAACAGTCATTGTTCAACTACACATTTTTTACCCAGTTTTCATTCAGCATTTTATTCCGCTGATTAACTAAAATAATTGATTAAATGAAATTCATTCGGCGACTTAATTGATGAATTACTTAGCTACCCATTTTTTCAGATGAACACTTTTTTGGCGTTGAAAAAAAATTATTTTCAATTTTCGTTTTTATGAGTAACTAATATCACACAACGGTATTTGTTAATTATTAATTTAACAGCAATCTTTTATAAATTTAATCACTTTTTTAATTTAACTTGTTATAATATAAGCGTATAGTTTTTATTTTTTTATTTAGTTAGTACTTAATTTTTTAATGGTATTCATAGTTAAACTAGTTATTAGTTTGCTTAGATTATTTATATTATTATTATTGTTATTATTATTTTTACAATTTAATTGTATAATATAAATAAATTAGTTATTTATTTTTTTTCCCAAATATATTATTAAAAAATTTGTATTTTTTGGTTAATTTTCAATCCAAATTTAGTGAAACAAGACAACAACGGTATCAGTAGTAAAAAGAGAAATTCGTGCGCAATTTTAGTTTCCAAGATCACAAAGGTGCTTCAGCTCGTTTTTGAGAATTCACACTTCCTCATTTCAAATGCCTCAAGTTATATAATGAGATGATGAAAAGAGATGATATCCAACTGACGAAATTTTATCGTGTGTTGCATGCAGTTGATTGTCAATTTTCGTTAATGGACAGTAATTTATGTCGCAGTGCGGAAAAAAGAAGTTTATTATGTAGTTGGTCCAGTTGTGTTGCTTCCGAAAGTCACGTTTCATTGACGTTTTCAAGGTAGCAGTTTAAACATTTTCGACTGACTAACTAGCATTTTTATTGAATTGGGTAGATTCAAGAAAATTCTTCTTATATTTAGTAACTCTTAATTATTATATCTACTGATTAGTTCTTTTTCAGAATTTAGTTATTTTTAGTATAAAATTCAATGTTTTTGTAAATTTTGTTCAATTGATTAAATTTTTAATTTTCTAATTTTAGTAAATAAATTAGATATTTATTGGAATTTTATTATTAGTCAAAAAATAGTTTATTTGCAATTTTGTTTTTATTTTTTCGTCGTGATAGAAACATTTTATTTTGAAATTTGAATCATTTTAATTATGTTTGCTTCATTATTGCAATTGTTGTTTAGAACTGTTTCGGTTTTTATTCTGTACAATACAATTTTTAAGTCATGGGATCTCTCGCTTCTTTATCTGAAATTACCTTTCTCTCTCTTAACAGAAAATGCTTGGACACTGGAAAAATAACGAAATTTATTTATCAACATGACCGAATTTGTCTAACGTCACACAATCCGGCTCAAGCAATATTTCACTTCCAGCGATAGTATTTTGGTAGCGATTATTTTTGCCAACTTCATACGTTTTTCGTCTTGTTTACAAAGTTGTTTTCATTAATTGTATTCGCTACTCGTTTCGCGATGCAATTCATTAATGTCGCTTTTTTTGTTCCGATCACGTTGCACGGGTTTCGTCATTATGTGTATTTTGATTGGCGATTTTATCTTTTACTCTGTTAATTTATATATTTCCTTTACTCGGATAGTTTTCTCTATCTAATTAGCTGGGATTTTCACAATGTTGTAATTTTTCCTAGTAATGACACTGAAATCTGTTTCAGTCTGTGCTTTACGTTTAAACTACCTTTTTTATGATATTTTTTTCCTACAAATGAAAGTCACAATTTGATTGCTTATTAAATCTCACTTATTAGATAAAACATATTAGACCCATTATATTACATAATGCAGCATTATGTTAAAAAATTGTGTGTGCAAATTTGTCCTCATGGGGTTTTTAAGAATTAGTAACACATGTAAAAATCTCATTTTAATTGACCGACTAAAAACTAATTTTCTCACGCTGATTTTAGTCAGTGTTTGACTAAAAATTCTTGTTTTCTCAAATTTAAATTGGCCAACTAAGAAGATATAAATCTTTGATATCATTGATATAATTTCCTTGATACCAATTATATATAGATATATGATTAATATATATATTATCCACCAACTAACAATCACCGCAGGTAAATAAATAATTATTACTGTTTAACTGTTAGGTAAAAGAATTGCCAATCAACCAATTTCTTTATCGTTTCTCCATCTCTCTCAGCCTATTTTTTGTATCATTATCAACGAGATCAGTTTACCAATTTCAGTATTACTTTGCACGATCCCTATCTCGTGGAGCGGCGCGTTTTTCTCGCTTGAAAAAATTATATAATTGCTACGTCCCTCGTCTGGCGCCAGACCGCGTATTTATATTCGCCTTACATTCCCGATGTAATTAATCCGAAATCAGGTTTGCACGTCATCTTGAGCCGATATTAGTTTCGAGGCCGGTAAATGGAGCATCGCCAACGCTCGGCCAAATTCGTCAAAAATCACAATTTTCCTGCTCGCTCATGCACGCAAATTCCTTTGCATACGAAAACGTCCTTTTAAACTTTCAAATTGTGTTCATTCCACAGTCTCATCAGTTTTGACGTTGAACTACACAAACTTCTAAAGACTTGTATCCTTGATGGAAACAAAAAACAACAAAAATATTTAGTTTCCAAAATTCAGAAAAATCCTTTTTAAAATTAACGAAAGTTCATTGTTTTACATAAGAACGAGGTACTCGTTTTGTTATGCACGTAGATTTTAGTGTTTCATGAGTAGTCGAAATTATATAAGCCCAAGTGAACAGCCTGTAAATTGAAAAAAAGTTTCATAGCTTTGTATCAGCCACGTAATGAAAATGTTACTAGAGTAACTGTAGTGTAATCTAAAGTAACTATATCTTAACATTAGAATATAAGTAATTATGCTTGTTAAAGCTATAAACTGTAGCTAAGGTAATTTTAAACTATGCCGGCGTGGAAAAAATAGTAGTGTCTGAGTCCATGGGAAGAATTTTTGCCACGGAGTTTTCCACAATGTGACGTGGCTCTGGCCACATGTGTCACAGGCTCTACCACTTGCGGGAGACCTATGACATTTGGAGAAATCCCATGGATGTCCCACGGATATTTATTGAAACTAAAAGTATACATTTTTTAGATAATTTTATTTAAAAACATTTTATTAGTAAATTGATATAATAATTTCTAAAAAATGTTTTTTTCCTTTTACAGGTCTTAAACTCTTGCCTCTGACTTGATAACCCAACATCTTACCGCTGAGCTAAGCTTTTTTTTTGTTTATTTAACTATAAATTTCATATTAATTGATTGTCATTTGTTAGCTTGTCATTTAATAGGAAACTTATGAATATCAAAATCAAATAGAAGTTTAGCTCAGCTATAAGATGTTGGGTTATAGTTATATAAGTTATTAAGTTGTTTTACATTTTCTTTTCAAAAAAAAAAACAAAATTAGTTAGTTCCCGGAATAATTAGCACATTCTTACTTTTAGGATGATATATGAAATATGAAATTTGATATTCAAATTTTTTTAATTATTCAATTCTTTTTAATTTTGCTAATTTCATTAATTTTTATACAGTTTCGTATTTTGTTATTTATTTTTTATAAATTCAGCTCTTTTTGCATTTTTTCGTCGTATTTATATTTTTAGTAATTTTCCATTGTCAGAAATGAATTCGCTGGTTCTTTCCATAAGCTTTTTTCACGTCGAGCAATCGAATGAAATTTAAACGTACTTATTATTTCATTAACTTTAAATTTTATTTAGTTTAATTATTTCAAAATCATAATACGTTCTAATGTTTTTATTTGAGTAAGCTGAAATTTATTTTAATTTCCTTCTTTTATAAGTCCTTTGACCTTAACATTAGTTCTATTCATCCGCGTATTTTTAGCAACTTATTTATATGTATTACATTTGAATGTTTTTTTCCATTAATATTATTCCTTCATAATTCTTTTATTCATGTGATAATTTTAATGAACTTCACTTCAATTAATTATTCGAAGCAAATTTATTAATCTCTTTAATCAGTAGCATCTCATTACGTCGCATATTTTGACTAATTTATTAGTTTTGCAGATAATGGTAATTTTAGTCACATTGACTTAAAAAGATATATCTTTTTGTACGAGTTTCAGTCTTGTTTTCTAATTTCAAGTCACGTACACACAATATCGATCTTTTTTCAATAACATTTCTGACCAATTAATTTTATTACCTCACGCTATTATTTAATCCGTTTTTTTGTCATTATCTAGATCATTAAATATGCCAACTCCTTAATTGGTCTCAGATTCTCAACATAGTCTTTAGAATTTCTTGTTTTCATGACTCTGAACTCTATTTCAAGCAGCATCTTAATTTAAGACTAGGAATTACTATAAATTGAATATATTTCTCTCATCAGAAAATTAAAAAAATTGAAATAGGCAATCTTATGAGCGAGAAATAAAATATTTTTTTGATGACAATTGCCTGAGATGGAAATTTCAGATTCTCATTTTTACAAATTTATTTTCTGACATTTTATTGTCCTTTTAAGTAAGCTATTACAGTTTCAAAAGAATGTTTAAATTTTGAAATAGTTATGATAAAAATTTTGCATTCCAATAGTCAAGAATGATATCATTTTAATGAAAAGTATAGAAGTTGTACATAGTTAAAGTTTTAAACTGTCATTATGGCATAGTTTTTTTTGTCCATTTTTACCCGCTCTTACCAGGAAAACTCTCCTGAAATCACAAAAATGGATATAAATGGAAAATCAAGAAATTAAAAAGTGAATCTATTGTAATAAAATCTCGGAATGAAAACATTTTGATACAAATTCTAAATAATAATTATAAAGTTTACGTTTAAAAAAATTCAAAGTTTTAAACCTTATTTTTGATACACTTTTTTATTTTTTTTTCTTTATTTGGGAAATTACTGTTAGAAATATAAAAAAATTAAAATTAAAATAATAAAATGTAAACAATTCAATTTTTTAATCAAACAAAAGAAATATTTCGAAACGAATTGTCGGAGTTGCAAATATTAGACTTGCAAATATTTGATTTTGATAAATGTTTTCGACTTTTTACGTTCGCTCTATATCCCATATTAGAGTAAGACCATTGTGATGAAAATCAACGGATTCGTTTTTTTCTTTCCGTATTTTCATATCGCCCCTCCACAATTTCCCTTTTTTTCCCCCGAGACCTTCATGGGATTTCGGCTGTGACGTATGTATGTAATTACCGTTTATCGCTGACAAACACGAAAAAGAAAGGCCGCATATTTTTACTGCATTATGCTACTAATTTAACTCGGGGTGATGGCGCTGCACACGTGACGCGCGTCACGCATCGCCCTAAGTAGCGGATTTTTATGGCAGCGCCGATTCAATTCAGTCGCGTGCGCCGCAGCGATTACACGCGTCTTAGTACAGTTTGTTGAATTGTGAGATCGGTGTTCGAATCTTGACGAGCGAATTTTTTGCTGTTCGAGAAGGAAATTTTCGGTGAAATTTATGCAAAAATCAACAAACCAAATTGTTTTAAATTTTGTTCTTTTCGTCGTTTTATTTTGGATTGATCAAAATGAGGAACCGACTATGGAAGAGGGTAATTTTTTAAATTGCTAATGTTTTGTTTATTTTGCCTTTTTGATTAATTAATTCACGACAAAATTAGTTTCAAATGCTTTATATTCGTAAATGTATTAGAAGTAGCATTTTAGATCGGAACAAAAAAAAATCGATAAGCCGGTTTTTATCCGGTGACGTAAAAAGCTTTACTTTTTCATTATGGTAAATCTAAATTGTCGTGGATTGAAGTGTAATCGCTATTGTAATAAACAAATTATATTTTGTTTAACTACGACAAATGTTTTCAATTTCGTGTCATTGTGTTGCGACTCTATTTTCCTTTTCAGTATTTATTTACTTTACGTGCTAGTTCATTGGAATTTATTAATCAATAAAATTATTTATATCAGGCAATTTGTCGTGTCATTTCTAATTAAGTTCGATTCAATAAATATGCTTTTAATATTTATATAATATAATATTTTAATCATATGATAATATTTGTGATTAGATCGACTTAATTTAATTAAGGCTATTTCTAAATTCAGTTTTTCCATATCTAATATTCAATATTTTTGGTTTTAATTAAAAAAAATCAATGTAATAAAATTCTTTCTTTTGTTTCACTTTGTTTCGTTTTGATTAGTTTGTACTAATTCTGCAGTTTCTTTTGTTTTCAAAAGTATATTTATCTTTTTATTTTTTTTATACGTAGGTTTGTAATTATGTTTCGCGAATTCAAATTTAAAATCTCATAAAAATATTTCTTTTCGGCACTTGCATATAATTCAATAGTTTTACGATTCGGATTGCTTTCGATTTATTTACCTTTAATGCCAATATTACATTCATGTTTTTTACTTTTACTTCTTCTCCGCATCCACATAAACCCACACACATTTCGAATTTCGAATTCTTTTTCATTTTAGCCTCTCAATTCATTAACAATTTTTATAATTTTAATGTTCGTGATTTTTATAATTTCTATTTTTTTTATGATGCAAAACTAACTCCGAAAGAAGAATTCTAATTAAAATACAATTTAATTAAATAGAGTACACAACTTTAAGTAAATTACAGTTATTTATTTAACTTAATTTTGGTTAATTAAAATTAAAAAATTTCATTATTTTTGAATGTCGATATGGATTTTCTGGCCGAGTTTTCTGTTGTTTTGTATTGACGCAGTCGCGACTAAATCGGGCACACGGAAATTCGGCTGTTCAATGACTGTGTAATTAATGACTTAATGGTCGCAAGAGGCACAGGTGTTCGG
>JABFPK010001598.1:0-11457 GCA_022817445.1 Habroteleia sp. ZL-2020
TCCATATCTTTTGAATTCTGAATAATCGAAGCACATTGAATACTTTATTATCAGCATGAAAATTTAAAATATTTTCTTTTCTCTAAATTTTCATTCTAATTTTTCAAATTAGCAAAAAATTATAATATTTAATAAGAAAGTACACAGAAAATCTTTGACCAGGATCGCATAAACTGCAAAGAAATACACCAAACAAAAATATCAGCGAAAAATAAGAAAGTTTATTATACACAGAAGCTTTTAATCTTGCGAACGTAGTTTCAATTAATTACATATTTCATCTTATGCGAAAGATTGATGTGTCTCATCTTTTATTGCTGTTTTTCTCGTTCATTATCAACTAACAGCGTTCTCCAATGTTTCTATTCTTCTGTTCGTTAATTAATTAATTTCTATAATTGATTTGACGGTATTTTGACTTCAATAATTTTTCCAACTATGGTATTTTTATTGAAACTTGATAATAACTTAAATTTTATTTTTAGGTGGCAGAGATGGAGGAGGGAATTCAAAAGGGTTATAATATCACTGAAGAAATGTTGATTGATAGTGACTTGTCCAGGTATTCTATTTAAAAGATTTTAATTCATTAACTTTTAAAAAAAGTAAAATAATACAATATAAAAAAAATTAAGAAATATAGAAACTAAAAAACATTTCTCCAAAAATTATCAAAATAATAATAATAAAATTATTTATTCATTTTGAATAAATTAAAGTTTATACGGTGTGTATTATAGGTATATAATCCAATAAAAAGTGAGGAAATAGGATCAATTTTAGTATTAATTTTGTCCAATTTTTAGTGTACTTTTCAAGATATATAATATAATAAGTGTTTCCAGACATTTGGAATACTCTGTATATAATATATATTTATATTACATAATTAAAATATTGCAATGCTAAAATGATATTAATATAAAATTAAAATTGATTATAATGTCTAATTATTCAAGCAATTAATTTATTTTTATTATATTATATAACTAAGTAATTTATATAAATAAAACAAAAGTATTAATCTACTTTATCATTTAAAATAACTAAAACAACAACATTGCAAATGCATTTAAAAATTCTATGTTGGACACTGATAGACACCGATAGACCGATCACGGATCAATAAGCATGTCAACAATCTCAAACAAAAAAACAATAATAGAAAACGTTGGTTAAAGTGGCAATGAAAATTCTATTTCGGTATAGTTATTACGTGTGTAAGCATAATTATTGAAGTTATAGTATTTCAATATATCGTGGTTTTTACATGCATTTAATGCTATACGACTGAAAATAATAATTAGTTCATAAGAACTGTATTTCAATTAAAAATTATATTTAAAGTTAAAGGTTATGGATAATCGAACTAATGAACTCGGATACAGATCTGAGTTATTTAATCAAACATTTGAAACACAAATTTGGTACAGTATTTTTATAAATAATTTGTATATATAAATCATAACACACAATTTAGAAAAATTACGTCATTATACAAATATCTTTGTTACTTTGTTGAAGAGATTTGTTTACTGTATTAAAATCTAATTTATGTAAACCACAAATTAAACATGATTTTAAACGTAATAAATACATATTATTTATTATATTAAATAGTAAATAATTATTATTTTACAAAATGATATTTTGTATAGTAAAAGGTAATCAGAATAATCAGATAATAATCAGAAATTAATTTTTATTTACTTATTATTAATTTATTAACTTTTATATTAATTCTTAAAGTTAATTAAATTTTATTTTTTCAATTAAATATTTATTATGAAAAAATATTTTAACTCTTAACAAAAAATCCTATTTGCTTCTAAATAAAAGAGTACTTACAGTTTAATTAAATTATTAAATTGGTTCCAATTGGGGTCAATTAATTGTATTTCACAATGAAAGACTTTTCTGGGTAAAAGGGTGCATAACTTTATTAGAGTAATCATAACAAAAACATGAAAATGTATTTAATAGATTATACAAATAAAATTATGTGTATATTATGGTCAACATTGGGATCCTTCTATTAAAACGAATACAAATTCTGAATTAATTTTATACCCACTATTATTCATAATTGATGTATAAGGATGATTTTGATGATTATCATAAACCCTTTATTACTTCCGGGATATAAGGTTGATATAAAACTTGTTTACTAGCAGGAAGTTAAATTGAATATAATAACTGAATAACTGCATGTAGTGCACTGTTCTAGAAAGCAGTTTCAAATAAATTTAAATTTTACAATCACAAAAAAGTCTTTTACATAATTTCTTTTCTATATGTCTTTTTTAATTTAATATATATATATATATATATATATAAAGAATACGATATAAAACATATTTATTAATATAGTTGTATTACAAAGGTAGATTTTATTTTTGTTAGCTTAGATAATAATGATTAATAAAATGTGATGAAGTAATTTTTATCTTAGGTTCTCAAAGCCTTTACGGACTTTTGCAGCCATTGCAGCAATACTCATTATGATAACTGGCTTACTAGGAAATTTATTAACTATTATCGCCCTATTAAAGTATCCAAAAGTTAGAAATGTTGCAGCTGCGTTTATAATAAGGTAATCTTAGTTCGGACTCTTTAATAATTGCTTTTGCTTTATATGCATCAATTTTAAAATTTATTTTATTTCAAACTATAAAATATAATCTATTGTTCCTATATTTTCATAGTCTTTAAAATTGTACATATTATTTTATATGATATAATTATTATATATAAGCAATCAAAAAGAAAGAGAAATTTTAAGCAAAAATAATAATTTTCCGATTGACAAAATTTATTCTCTTTATTAATTTATCATTTTTCTTAAATATCTTACTGATTAAATTATTTCAGTTTGTGCGTGGCAGATTTTATATTCTGTCTTTTAGTATTACCCTTTGACTCAATTCGTTTTATTGATGCGAGCTGGGCTGAAATAAGGTTCCTATGTCAATTAGTGCCATTTTTGAGATATGGCAATGTTGGAGTTAGTTTACTTCTTGTAGCAACCATAACGATAAACAGGTTATTAACTTTTTTATAATTTTTAGCATGCTTAATTAAAATAATATTGTGTTTTAAAAATTAAAATTTTCAAAATGTTTTATAATTAAATGTTTTATTTAAAATTTTTAATTTACAGAAAATAATTAAATAAATAATAAATTCAATAATACTTTACTATTTTTTAGAATATATTTTAGAAATATTAAATATAAGTTATGTTATGTTTAATTAATAATTATGCTCTATTTGTGCAGGTATATTATGATTACGCATCATGGTATTTACAATAAGGTGTACAAGAAACAATGGATTGCGTTAATGATACTATTTTGTTGTCTGTTCTCGTATGGAATGCAAATTCCTACTTTAGTTGGCTCATGGGGTGAGAAAATAAAAGCTTGTTCATGTCATAAGGAATTATTACTCACTTGTACTGTGAAATTAATGCAACGATATAATTTAACTGATAAATAACTTATTCTAAATAAAATAAAAGTAATTTATTTCAGGAAAATTTGCTTATGATAAAAATCTGGAAACGTGTTCCATTATTCGTGATGAAAACGGGTATAGCTCAAAGACCTTTCTTTTTATTACCGGATTTGTTATTCCATGTATAGTAATTGTAGGTTGTTACGCAAAAATTTTTTGGGTGGTTCACACGTGAGTATTTAAATGCCTATTAATCACATTACAAATAATTGCCAATAATATTATATAATTGTTAACATTTATGTATAATAATTATTACTTTCATAAAAACAAGTGTTTGCTCTTTATTGCAATTATAAGAATAAAAGCGATTTTCTTTAATCTTTCAAAGCTTTCTTTAATTTAACTATAATATTAATTATTACGTTATACATTCATTATTTCAACGTTAAATAACAGTAAAACTGAATTACTTTTATTTATTCTATGTAACAATCAGTAAACATTAACAAAAAGTAAAATGTATTTATTCGTTTTATATTCAGCTTACCATTCCTCATGTCAAATTATTATATGTTAAAAATATTTCTCTTATCATAAACTCATTCAAAAAACTTGAAGTTAAGAAAAAGTTTTTCCTTGAAAAATGATTTGGCTTGACTCTTGTATCCCTGACGGGAAATTCAACTGTACTATTGATTACGTAGCTCGGAATCAAGGATGCGTAAACACACGTCGCCAACGATAAAGTCACCGCACGTCCCGGGTCGAGATACGCGCGAAAATAAGCAGCGTCGGAGTGAGTGGCGAATCACCAAAATGGTTTTGGCAATATTCTTGAGCTTCGTCATGTGTTATCTGCCCATCACGATAGTGAAGGTTGCTGACTCCGAGGTCAAGTATCCAGGTAATGTTTGTCGATTGATAAAGTCCTTGATTATAACATTTCAAATAAGAGGATACTTTTTTTCTTTTCTTCAAATTGATATGGTTTCGTTAAATATTTATTTTTCGATATGTTTCTTTAAAATTGAATGAAGAAATATTAATGGGAGATTTATTTAAACTGCTTCGTGGAAATTTTTGAATCTATAGCTCGTAAATAATTTGGACCGCTGTTGATTCAGATCTGAGTCATGCGTTTATCAATCAATTTATGATTCAAAATTATATCAAAGAAGGATATAAATTAAATTCGTCATATTTTTGTTTCTAATCATAAAATAATATTATAATTATTTCTTTCATTTGTAATTTTAATAAGATAATTTTGTAAAATAATAAGATAATAATGCACATATTTTGACATAAAAACATATTTTTCTTTTATATTTTTAATTGTATATAAAATTTCATCTTCGTTCTCATATTTGAATTTTAATTAAAGAATACAGGGAAAAATTATATATTGAATCAACTTCAAACACCGTATTGAAATTACATTATAAATGACAAATATTTTTAAACATTAAAGTAAACAAAAAGCAGATATATGTTATAAATTGTGTTCATTTTTATTTGTTTTCTATTTATATATATACGTTTATCCTTTAAAATGTAATTTCAACGCGATGCTTGCATTTAATTCAACCATTATTTTTCTTAATGTATATATTGTAATAAAATAAAAACTTATAACTAAATGCGTTTTAGGTTTTCACGTATTGGGATATCTATTGTTGTACTTCGCCTCCTGCGTAAATCCAATAATCTATGTGATCATGAATAAGCAATACCGACAGGCGTACGCGGGCGTAATAAGTTGTTCGCGGATAAGGGCGACTTTGACGCCACATGGCAGCAGTGCACCGGGTCAAAATCACTTCGGCCAAGGTAACCACCAGTTCGTTACAGTCACCAAACTCTGACCAAAATACGAAGTGCAGCTATTTTATTCGTAAGTGAAGGGCACTCTGATGGTTTCTAAGATTGGGCCTGGCATGACGTGGAATTTTTAATAACGTAGTTACGAAAAGAATCTTTCTCCATACTTATTTTAACATAAAATTGTAAACGGAACGATGCCAAGCATTAACTAGAGTGACACCAGACTTCTTCTACACTTCATTTCTTATTATGAATTATTCACAAATATTTTCTATGCACTGTAACAGGATTCCCTTCAATTGAATTTATTTCGTATATCTCAGAGTTGAAGTGAAAATTTATTTTGAAATCGTATGAAATTTCATAAAACAAGTTATTCTCTGGATTTTTTGATGAACTCTCTTTTGCAGGAATAGCCGAAGAGAGCTAAAAATGCACGTTTATTTATCTACTAACGCAGATCCAGAGTAATTTAAGACATGGTCTCAGAGCTAGGTACTAATTCTAAAGAAATTAATTAAATTCGCGGTGTTGGGCTGTGAACTACCAATAGCTGTAAATAAGTCAATGTACGTCCATTGTAAAACATTTATAAATAATGTATTTTATTAAATAAACCATTTCTCTTCGAATTACAAGAATTAAAATATAATAACTAACAACTTTCAGTTAGAACTATAACATTTGTCTTGCATTTAACAAAAAAAATTTGTAATAATAAAATCCATTATAGTGTAGCAATTGTTAACAATTCGTTGATAAAAGGGAGTTAAAACAATAATACTTATTCTTAAAACTAATTTCTTATAGATATAATATTAAAACAATCTTTAAATGTTTGAAGTTTTTAATTATTTATAAGTAGAAGTTTTGTAACCACTATCAACAAAATTACTCATCCATTAAACTATTTAATATACAAGTCAGTGCCCAATTATTACTCACTTTTTGATTTATTTTTTAGCTATTAATGGTTTTCTGTTATTTTTATTCATTATTAATCACGATAAAAAGTAAGAAATAAGTAGTAATTGGGTCTTAAATAGCAAATTATATAGTTATGTAATATGTTTAATCTTGTTGAAATTTAAATATGAATTTACAGTTATAATGTTTAAATTTGTTAAGAAAAAAGTTTTTCGTATGGTAATTATAAATAATATAAACATAAATTTGTGTATAATTGTTATAGATATACATAATTATTGATTTAATACTTCATTCATCAAAGATCGGCCACTTATTTCATCCTTTGTATTAACAGAAATCTATGCTTTAGTTAAAAGTATATTACAGATTAATTCTACAGACTTCTAGGTACATAACTCTCACCAGCTAATTAACTAAAACATTAATAAGCATAACAAATGAAATGCATATCTTCATTCTTTATAATCCAAATTCGTAATTTTGATATGACTCAAATTTTCGTATTTATTAAGTAAGAACGAGAAAAAGTAATTATAACATTCAAAGATTAATTTTATACGACATATTTCAATATGAAAGAATTTTTATATAAAATTTAATAATTTTGTCTTGTAATATCAACATATTTTTTTTTCATTAACCATATATTCATATATATATGTATATATAGTTTAGGCAGTATAAATTGTTATTGATAGAAAAATGTTAACTGTTTAACATTTCTTAAAAAGTTATAAATTACTTTTTCATATTGTCAATACTAATCTAAATAAACAAAATTAATATATGTAAGACGTTTTGCAAAAAAAATTGTTCCAAGTAATGTCTCCAAATAATGTTTTATTAACTTATAAATTTAAGGTTTTAATATGTTTCTGTTTGGATTTTTGCAGATCATTCGAAAGATTATAGGAATACCATGGTATCGACGGTTTCAATTGCTATGAATTCCGTGAGACATGCACATTATGATGAGGAGGCTTAAAAAAGGAACACTCCCTGCCCCGAAAAAGTCAAGGCACAACCTACACGTGGACCAACAAGTCGACAAAAGTATTTTTGCATTACATTAGTTGAATATTTGTTTAATATTTATTATTACACTTTAATTGGCGTTTAGTTAGAAGTAGCATTATTCAGATTAAAATATCTTCGTTGATTTGTTGTATTTTATTTTAAATTTAAAAAACTGTGTTTACTTTGATATTTTTGTTTTTAGTATTTTAATTTAAATTGTAATTAAAATAAAAATAGTTGTTTTGTTTAATGTTAAATATTTGATAAAAATTTTAAAAATGTATACGACCATTTTATCATAATTGCACAGATTATGTATAAATCATTTCCACCGACTTTAAAGAATTAACTAAAGGTATATTTCTTCTTATTTTAGAGGTTTGGAATTGGAATTTCGTATGTCCAATTGCAAAATTTATCGCTTTGAGTTATTTCATATTTCGTTAATTAATAAATAAGAAATAAAAGACGAGGAAACTGTAATACTGATATTCATGCTCATATGATATTGTAAAAAATTATAAGAATGTAAGGTAAACCAAAGATTCGCGCAGGTGTATAAATATTTTGAGGTATGCGTCGTAATCATAACGAACGTAAAAGCGCATTTATAGACGTGTAAAAATGTATAAACGGTTGTTTCAAATTATGTACAAATTACATTATAACGTATGATTAAATTGCGGCATATATATGCAGCATATTTTTATTTACAAAATATGTGCGCGACGATTGCGTATCACGTATTATATTGTTAAGTGACGTTTCAATTATAGATCACAATATTGCTCAAAATGAAACTTGTATAGTGAAATTAATTCTCTTTTTCAATTTGTTAATATTTGTAAAATTATTTAACATAAACCATAAACAAAATAAAAAAAATATATAATATTAATAAAAAAAATTATTTCTTCTTTTATTTATTATTTATATTTTCTTCATGCTTGTTTATGATACATTTACCTTTATATATATCTTAATGTTTCATTTTGAACAAAACGCGTTTTGTATATTATGAAACAAACATTTCATGGTATTTTTGATTTTTCCATTAAATTCATAAAATTTACTTTAAAACTTACAACATCGATATTTCTTCGAATTTTTTGATTCTGAATCAAGAAGTCTTATTGAGTCTCGAATATTGTTTTCAATTTTTGATTTCGAAGTCAGTACATTTTCTACTAAAAAGGACATTGCTTCATCTGAAACAAATTTAATGTATTTAATATATGTATATGAATAGTATATAATATGTATAAGAAGTTTCAACTAAACTGAAAATGTTATTATTAATTTGTATTAATACAAATCATATTTCAAATTATACTTCTTTATAAATTGTTAAGAAAAATTCAGACTATAATTTTGCCAAAAAATGATTTAATTTGATTTTAATTTGTTAATAAAATGACTGAAACAATGTTAATACAATGTATACATTATTTAACTTCATATCTAGTATTACAAAAAAATTATTAACAAATAGATTTAATACATTATGAATAAACAAAGCATTATAATTTAAATTCAAAGGGAAATTACCCAAATATGATTCATACTTACAATCTGTTATTATTCATTTTTCACTTGTTTTTAACGATTTAGAATAAATAATTTTTACCTGTGTTTAAGTAATAATATCATTAGAACAATTCGTTTCTATTAAGCTTTATAGCATTAGAGATCACAATAATAAACAAAAAAACAAAAGTAATTAAATCCTGCGTAATAACAGTATTTCACCATACCATATGAAAGCAATTTTTGTGGCCATTTTTTAAAGAGCCGTGTTTCGTGTACTTAATAGTAATTAGATAATGTAATAATTAACATTACCTATATTTAAATTTTCCTTAGCAGATGTAAGAAACCATGAACTTATTCCATTTTCCTTGCAAAATTTAATGATTTGATCATTTGAAACTGCAGAGTCGTTTATGTCACCTTTATTGGCTAATAATACTACTGGAATATTTGAACCGTCTGATAGAGTAACTTTTTCCCTGAGATCTTTTAGCCATTTTTTAACTGATTGAAAAGTAGCAATCCTTGAAATGTCAAAAACTAAAGCCGCTGCAACACTAATGAAATATTTAAATATTTTAATTATTTTATTTCTTAGAAAAAAGTGTATTATAATTTAGTAATAATAATCATTTATTTATTTAATAGAAATGTAACATAATAATAAGTAAAATAAGTGCAAGAAATATCTCTAATGATTTTTCAAGATATTTTATTGTTTTCATTAAATAAACATTGAATTATATTTACGCATATTTATAGTAAACTCGAGTCATATATCCGAATCGTTCATGGCCTGCGATATCCCTGTGAAAAGTATATATTCCTTTTTAATTTTTTTTATCGTATATCATAATTAAATAAAAGTGTTTGTATAATAGAAACATTTGCTTAGTTTCGTCATAACTGCTATCTTTAACAATTTTGCATTCTTATAAACTTGCAGAATTGAATAATCAAGTACAATAAATCGTTAGTTTTCTCTGATAAACAATTAAATATATTTGTTTGTAATTTATTTATGTATTTTAACTGTACTGTATTTAGAAATGTTAATAATTTGCATAAATGCATATTCCAGTATACAACACTTTGATGAAAATAGTTTTTATAAATACAATACCATAATTGTAAACTTATTTTGGTATGCGGATTCCAATTCAGTGTCTTCAGTGCAAAATCGGCTCCTATAGTTATTTTATAATTAGATGAAAATTTGCCTAAAACAAATAAAATACTTACTATTTAAATATTTTAAATAACATTTATTTTAGAAATAATTTTTATGAATTATAAATTATAACGTGATTTATAATTATGAAATATTTAAGAAATTAATATTAACATAAAAGTTATAAAAATTTTAAGATTAAAAAACCTGATTATATGTACCGTCCGTATACCTCCTGACGATCGCAGTTTTCCCTGAAAAATATTTTCAGAAACGAGATTAAATTATTAAAATACTTTATGTTTCTAAAAAATATATAATATATAAATAATAAATAAATAATAACTAAATAAAAACTGAAATCCTAAAAATTTTATTTTTAAGTCATTTATTATTTTCAAGAAACTTCTACGTTATCAAATAAAAAATAATGTTCTACAAACCTACTCCATAATCACCAATAATAAGGATCTTCAGTAGTAGTTCCTTTTGATGAAAATGGGTAACTGCAGCATCGGAATCCCGCCTTATATACCGATAATTCATATTATTAACTATTTATTTTAATTAATTAAACGTTTTTTTTATAAATGTAAGAATTTTTTTCAATAAAAAATTGCGACTTTTAACTAAGAATAAATGTTAGATACTTGATGCATTTCATGCAATCGCGCATTGTTGCCATAACTAAACTCTCTCCGTGATCGTCTTAACGTAACTGTTACTGATAAGTTTTGTCTGACTCAAATATCGCTAGAAGCAATCTAAATGAGATGTGTGTTTTAACATTATGTTCTCCGATCAAAGTTCAACTTTGATAAATTTAAATTTGCCGCAATTTCTTAAAAAGCATATCTCATTTTAATTTCTACAAAATTTTAAAAATTTTACTTAGTTTTTAAGTATAATACTTATTAAACAAAAATATATAAAAATGAATATAATATAAGTTTATAATATAATATAAATAAATAGTATATATACAGATTGTAATAAATGAAAAATAAATGTTCGAATATTTCTATGAAATAATTACGGCTTTGAACACAATATATATAATTTATATTCAATAAAGTAATATTTTATTGAAATATATAATTTTATATAACGTAATTTCATCTTATAGTAGAGTATATATAAACTTTAGTAAAATGTGTAGTTAGAAAATATGTTTATATAAAAAAGTTTTAATATCAATAGAATATATTTCTATATTTATTAATTTTTTGCGAATGACGTAATAGATAATTATTAATAATTATAATTATTAATAGTTGCATTTTAATGAAGAATAAATATCAGTTTCTTTAAAAATTGATTAAATTTTTTCATTGCCTGGTAATTGAATTCTTGTAATTAATCAATTGATTATAAGTATTGTGTGATACAAAACTTCATTCTTATATAGTATAATATTTCATATATGCAATATTTCAATTTGAACTATTGCCAGATAATAATTTAATAGGAAATAAACAATGTAATAATAATTCTTATGCTATTTTATTTTGAATGGTGTATTATAT
>JABFPK010001599.1:0-11456 GCA_022817445.1 Habroteleia sp. ZL-2020
CTAGAGGTCACCCTTTCTACCATCATTCAACGAAAAGGAACGTTTCGGGCATATTGGGAATAATTATCCAACTAATTACTCTCTCGTAATAATATAATTTGTAACATTACTCTGGTTAATTCAATATGATCTATAACGAGATATTAAACTTTATGTGTTAAAGCAACATTTTTTTTTAAATAAAAGATAGAACATTTTGATTTTGAATTAAGCCCGATTAAATATAAGCCCGAAAATACTTAAATTCAACAATATTTTTCAAAATAGAATATTCAAATGCATTTTTTTAAATTACCTTCTTTAAATAAAATGTCATAACAAAACATACAACTACATAAAAAATATAACAGAATCTGTCATAAATGAATTATATATACCACACTAAATATAAATAATTGATACTTGATAATAATGTTGTATGCAAATTGAAACCTTTAATGAAATTATTATTTTATTTTATTTTAACCGATTCAATTAAACAACTTTTGATCATAAATTACAGCTGAATAAACTATATTTCAATTGAATTATATTTCTCATTATAATAATATGTAATTTATTTTATAAATCTTATCTTCTAGAGTATAAGTTATGTTATATCAAACCTGGTAATGGTGCAGGAATATTGTGCTGAAGTTGCGGTTCGAATGGAGGAGCAGGCAAATTAAAATGATCCGTTGTCATAGGAGCTGTACATAATACAGGCTGTTGCATCGGAATATAATTTTGTGTACCCGCCATAAAAATTTTTACGCGATTCTCCATTATATGGCTCATATTTAGTGAACACAAGTAAGAAATAAATGCCGCTAAAGAAATCCTTACACTTTCTTCAAGACTAGTTATTTGAGGTATCGGCGAAGTATAATTGTATTCCAATAAAAATTCATAAGAATTATTTGTATTGATGTTCATATTTGTAAATTTCATCTAAAAATAATAATTACATGATTAATTTATAATAAGATTTATTAATAATTGATGATCAACATCGTTATTTTTTATTCATTCTATACGATTTTTTGTTCATTTTACATGCAAGCCAAGCTTTGTGAAAAATTGACGTAACTCACTCGCAAATTTGACAATTTTGAAAAATAGCATTTATATTTTGGCCGCAGATATTGAAGGAAATTTCAAAAAATATTACTTTTTTCTAATTTTTTCAGCTGTGTTCAGACTTATGAGAGAGTGGATACAAAATATAAACAAAAAGCATTTAAATATATGTCTATATAGACAATATTTTAAGTACTAATTATAAAATATATTAAATCTTTAGTAAATTTTATGTTATTAGGGTAATATAGCTATAAATATGACATTGGTAGTTATAATATAAAATAATGTTTACCTCTAAATTATGCAATGTCCTTTCGAAAATTGCAAACAGATTTCTCCATTCGTTTGCGTTTATAAAAGGCCGAAATCCAACATTTTGCATAAGTTTGTTTATTATTTCAATGACTTCAATAGCCATTTTGGAATGCGTCATAAAGCTGCAAAAAAAGTTTTGTATTAATTTAAAACCAATACAGGCACTTCTATTACTCGTTACATTAAAATTATTAACCTTAGTAGCACTTTTTTGCTACCTGTAAATTGCTCATAAAAAATCAATTTTTTGTATTTGTTTTTTTGTTCCTCCTCATTTTGTCTAAACTTTTTATTTTGTTGCGATATTTGTCTGTAACGCAAATATATTTGTTAATTAAGAATAATAAAAATCCATGATTATAATTGTATTGTAATAAATATTAAAATATTTACGATATTAATTTATTTTTCTTGCACAAATCTGTTTGCAGTTGTTTCGCTTCTGCTTCAAGCGTTTTACATTTAGTTTTGTAGCTTGTTAATTCTTCTTTCGTCATTTCAAGCTCCTTTTCAATATTCTCTTTTTGTTCTATTAACGTAAGTAATCTGTGGTTAATTTCATTGATTTCATTCAATTCGTCTTGAGTTATATCCATTTTATTAGCGTTCAACTGTGGAAATTCTTGCGCAATTTCCTCGGTATCTTTCTTTGACTATTTCGAAAAAAATAAATTCAAAATTTATAACGTTTATTTGTAGAAAAAAATAGTTTTTATTTCATTATACACATAATGAGAAAAGAAACAATCACTTTAAGAAAACTCATACCGAATAATTGTTGTCAACGTCAAAATCAGTGCCAAGCTTATCGTCGTTATCTTGTTCGGATACATTATTTTCCGTGTTAATGTGATCATTTTTACCCACGTTATTCATTTGTTGTTTAAGGTATTCATCTTTAGATAAATAAAATTCTTCAGTATCATAAAAATCATCATTTTCAGAATCAGGAGTGTATCTTAAGACAGGGACATTTTCTTCAATCGCCGTTGTATGTAAATCTTCGTTACTTTGCTTAATAAAATTTATATTTATATAATTAATGTTACCAAATGTTAACCAAATTGTAAAAATTATATTGTTAATAATAAAAAATCTATTTTTGTTAATCAATAATTCTTCGCAATAATTGTTAATCTTCGTTATGTACTTTGAAATAGTTATGATGCATGATTTGAATCTTTTTTATATTTTTTTATTGTCTTGAAAAAACGTTAAATGTTAAATGTTAAATGTTAATACAAGAATTTTCTAAATTAAAAGAACACATTGTCCTTTACTTGGCAATCTGATAATTATGAATTCAAAGTGAGAAGGACCGATTCAATTAAATAATTAATTAATGTTACGTTAAGAAATATAATATTGCTAAGAGAAATGTATAATGTAATGGGAATACCTCTTCAATGTTTTTCTCATTGGCTGAATTGGCATCATCCACAATCAAATTATTAAAAAATTCTACAATAATTAAGTAGCTTTTAATAAGAAAAATATTAATACCCTGTTTAAAGTGCCATGGTATTTCGTAAGGACACGAATAAAATTTCATTTACGAAAACGCAACAAAAATTTCACGACAGATGTAATATTTCATAAACAATTTCCTATAACTTTTCATTAAACATTTCTCTCATTTAAATTCTGTATTAATCACAAGAAATCATTCATGAAATTTCCATTTCATTTTCATAAATGAATCTTTATTCACAAGTTCTCATAAAATATCATGATACTTTAGCCACCAGGATAATACAGCGCAAAAATGTTAACCTTCGACTGCAATTTCTGTTTCATCTAAAACTTCTTTTGCATTTCCATTATCTTTTGCATTATTAGAGACATCGCTTTTATTAATCTCATACATTTTTTGTAGAAATTCCGGTAATCCTATGTAATTACCAATGGCAACAAATTTTTTGGAATGTAATAAACAATCGACGATGTCTGGAAAGAATCCACATTCAAAATTAAATTTTAACTGAATTACGTTTAATTATTTTTTTTTTACAATTACAATTGTAATCAATCAAGCAATGTAATTGAAATTATTTTCCATTAAATGTAATTTAAAGCAAATAATTACAATGACACTTTATATAGCATTACTTGTAATTAATTAATAATTGAATACATTAATCATTAACGCTCCGAATGTATGCTTTACATGTTTGTAGTTAAATGTATACTTGCCATTAAAGCCATCAAGAACTTGTTCAATATTAGGGGTTTCTACCAAAGTTTTAAATGTCTCCCATTGACAATAAATATCTTCTAATTTAATTGGACCATTCGTGTTTAGAAACGTATAAAAGTAACTGTAAATGCAAAACCATGTTAATTATTAAAAATTTGAGACAAACATAACTATGTATTTCTTAATAAGATAATATTTCTACTTACGAATACAAGAACGCCTGCATTTCACTGAATCCACTGAAAGCGAATTCTTGATTTCCTTGTGCATATTTTTTAGGATTGCCGAACATTTCTTTATCGGGTCGCCACTTGAAATAAAATAATCAGTAATTAGAAGCAATAATTAAACGATATTAAAAATACTTATTTCATTAAACCCTTACGTCATCCTCCTTTGATATCCCAAAATTCATCATTCGCAATTTGTCCCGTTTCTTCAAAATAATCGAATTCAGTTCTTCGCTATAAAACATTTCTATTATTATTAATATATCCTATTTTTCCTTTATTTAAAACACTGAAACTTTGAAACTTCTTCAAATTCATTTATTTTTATTTTACAAGCAATATAGATAAATTGCAATATAGATAAATTTATAAAATGTTTATGTTTATCAATTAACATACCTTTCCGTAGATTTCGGCAAAGATTTGGAATCAGTATTGTCTGGAGTTAATTTTCGTTGTTTCTTAGGTGACAATGAAGCAGATCTATGAGAATGCAATGATTGCTTTGAGTCCTAAAACAATATTATGAACAAAAGCATCAAGAAAGAAAAGCTTCAAACAAAAGAATGTCATTGACAAGGATAATAAAAAATAAACTGTTTTATTTTATTGGTGATTTGAGTTAATATAAATAAACATAAAACGCGGGATTGCATTTTTAAACGAATGCAAGTATTACCGTACAATTCGTTGGTTTTGCTGGATCTGAGGTTTGTTTGCGAATGGCCCCTTTGGAAATATTTATGTCTATTGCACCGTCAGTTGCCAAATTATTTTTATTAGAAGAAACAATTTGTCCATCACGTCCAATGACTTCTATCGATTCAATTTGACTAGGGTTGCCATTAAATACACACTTAGAAGTGAAGCATAAATGCCCAATCATATTCTATATAAAAAATTGTCAATTATAAAAGTGTAAAATTGATGTTACCATTTGTATGAATTTTTGAAATATACAATCGCCTCTAGATTTTGATAAATTTTAATTCGCCCTTTCTATCTCATGTCGCACAGTTCGTACTTATTCGTTAATTATAGAATCCCGTGTACACGGGATAGTACATCATGTACGGAGATAATTTAGAATATCGATAAATATAAATTGTATATAAATATGTTTATTTTAATCTAGTAACTTATAGCAATTCTAGTCTATGATAAAATATATTTTTGTATTTTGATTTTAAAATAATTTTAGAATATAATGTACAAATTTCTCTTTGTACATACAATATTTGTTCTACATTTTTTGAAAGTTTTTTCAAAATATATGTAAAGAAGAAGAATCATTTGTTATTTAATGAACCTAATGCACGTTTTGTGTTTTATATATTACATACGATATGTTAACAATATAAAAAATCAAAATATTATTTGTTTAACGTTTCAAGTGCTTTCCTGTTCATTCGTTATTCGTAAACGTTTTGTTAGTTTTAATAAACTTCATTTACGAAAATAATAAGTTTGCTAATGATATCTATATAGTAATAAAATAAAAAGCTATTTATAGTCATTTATATTTACTTCGTCCAAAATTTTTCTATAAGGAGATATGTCAAATTTTTTTGCTCTCCAACAGGTAATATGGTACTTCATCACGCAAGGATTTACGGCATTAGAACATGTTACAACGACCATGCCATCAAAAGCGGGATCTCTGAAACATAATGGGGTTAAAATATGTAATATATTGTGTGTAATAAAAAAGCACTTTATATTACAAATGATAAAATAAAAGAATACATTTTTTATATACGCACTTGTAAAAAATTTCACGTCTTGGTTTTATGTAAGGTAGAATAGAATTCTGACAATCAGATAGATGACATACTGCATCTGGTTTATGCCAACCAGAATTCTTATCTTTTAATTCTAAGAGCATTGCCTAAAATGTACAATTTTATATATGTATAAGTTCTGTTTAAAATTCATCCTTAAATCATCTCATAAATGTAATACGTACTCTGTAATTTTCTTTCACCGTTTCCAAAATCACGAAATTCGTATTGGGAATATACAAAGGATTAAATTCTATGTCTTCGTTGAGTATCGCAAAGCCTTTTTTAATAGCATGTGTAGCTAAGTTGTAACTGCAAAAAATGTTAAAATATTACATTGTTTTCAATAGATTTACATAACAAATGCTAATATACTTTTAATACTAACTTATACAAATTGAAATGGACTTGACCTATTGCATAATGAATAGTTGGTATCTTATCAAGATATTTTTTTTCCAAAGTTTGTAAACCAAATAGTGCTTCGGTCAGATCTTTCAGATCTGACGAATTCAAATAAGTCAGGCATATTATATACTTTATGACATATTTTAGCTCTTGAAGAGTCTGCAATTGAAATTATTTATCATAAAAAACATAGAGTAATAAATTATGAATTATACACATAATTATATAAATATCGTATTTATAAATAGTTATTACTTCATCATTTGTTTCATCTATTAATTGTAGACATTCTTTATACATGTTAACAGCTGAAGTAAGTTTTCTCATATAAGCTTCTGCAGCATCTTTTAATAAATCGTTCAATTTCTATAAATTAGATAAAATTATAAAAATGGTGTAAATGTGTGTGTGCAGAGTTTAGTTACCCCTCCTTCAAAAATAGTAATATATTTTTGGCAGAATCCTTAATCCTTGAAAATTTTGCACAAATTGCATGCAATTTTTTATTCCTATTGCAGAGGAGCAACTAAACTCTAAATACGCAAATAATGAATTAATTATGAGGAAAAAACAAAATTGCTATTATACTCACCTCAATTTTTCTCATCTTACATGCTTCGTCTGACCGATCAGTATTAGACAAATTATTTGTTGCCTTTATGTTTTGAGAATCAAAAAATCAAGACGTTATTTATATACATACAAATTTTGTATTTAGTTAATGAAATAAAGAAATAAGAAATTAGTTTATTTAATCTATACATAATTAAACCAAATGATACTTGAGATAGGATTTTTTGAAAATATTAGTATTGTTATTCTTATTTCTTTTTAAACAAAATTTTGTGGAATAAATGAATATATAAATGTAATTGTATATACTAAAATTTGTAAAGTAATTATTTCTAAATATTTAATGTTTCTTTGGCAATGTAATAAATATTAGGCTAAGAAAATATTTAGAATTATTTTAAGAAAGAAATTGTGTTCATTTTTATTTTTGTAAAAGTTATCGAGGTAAAAGAATGATGAAACAATGTTATAAATAATGTTTGATTTATAATTTTTATTTTACTTTAGTTAAGTTTAATTAATCGATTAATTATTAATTATAATAAATGAATTAATTAAAATTAAAATTAATTTAAAGGCTACGATAAGTTTTTTATGAAAAATACATGAAAAATGGATGAAGTTTTATTGTAAAATAGTGTAGGATCAGATTCAATCAATAATAATTTAGAAAAATAGTTTTAAATATGCTATATCAAACATTGTCTTAAATTGAGAACTATAATTATAAAAAAATAACAGAGTAATCAAAATCCATTTAAGAAAATAAAAACAAAAGCTTGTAAGATATTTTTACAATATAAATATTATACTTATTTATATCTCTAGCATAAACAAGATGAAAACAAGCCAAACAGAATAATTTGAAATTATATACATTTACTAATAATAATTTATATGTTTTATCTTTAATTTCAATTATAATAATGTAACATTGTTTTGCAATTTATATATTATTTGACGAAATACGTTTATAGATATTGTTTTGCAAAGAATATTTTTTTTTAATTTTTTTATTTATATTTTATTTTTCTATTTTTCATTTTATTATAATTATATGAAGATATAATAACTTATAAATTATTTTTTAATACAACGAATGAAAAATGTATATTTTCATTTAACTTAATAATATAATAATGAAGATAATTACGAGATACATAATAAATATTCCACTCACCATAATAGATGTCGGCACTAAGATTTAAAGATAAAGCAATTGGTTATCTGAAAATAAGATAACATTACAAAGGAAAATTTTAATTACTAATTACATGTATTAATTAATATTACTATTTACAGAAGTTCAATAATATATTAAATGTCTATGAAAATGAATAATAAATATCTATTTATCTCACTGGTAATGTTTGCTACTCGCAAATAACTAATAAATATTTACTAATGAAATAAAAACAAAACAAAAAAAAATAACACCGTGAAAATACTAAACATTAAAATATCATTCGATTTAAGCAACATTAAACATTAAACATTAATAAAACATTATTAAATAATTAATAAACATTAATAAAATAATGATTTTATATGTATATATAAAATATTTTACTTTTAAATAAGTTTTATAATTTACAACAAACTTATTTTTATGTTTTATTTGATAATACAAAGTCTTATATATTCTAAATGGCAAATTTGTATTTACACATTACACCAACACCAATAAAAACCACTGTTGCCACGAACTTTATTCGATGTCTCGCTTCGTAACTTACAAATTCATAGAACTCATCGATATATTATACCTTTCTTTGTTTTTTTATATCATTAAACAAAGACAAATACATAATATTTAGGCTTTCGTCTTATGTGAATACGTAAATTACGAACATAGTTACATAATTAGACCCCAGGTAGTCGTCAAGAGCGATGTTTTTTCCTCGACCTTCAACACTAAAAACAATTCCGAATTCTCTCTCACTGGGAATTATTAAAATGATTTAATATAATAAAGAGAAAAATAATATAATTATTTAGTTCTGTACGAAACCAAGGTAAACACACACACAATATAAAATAATTAAATAAAAAATACTATTTTTATTCTTTATTTCTAATTTAATCATTTATTATAATTTTTCGAATAATTATTTATCGACCACCGTTTCATTATATTGATGTTTTAGCTAAATATAACACGCAAGAAAATTATATAAAAATGTTCATTCAATCGGCGGGGGGGGGTCTGGCGATTTCGGATTCGGGTATACTTAGATTAGGAGTAGGGGAGGGGTCAAAAATTGAAAAAAATGTGCAGAAAAAATGTCTTATAACGTAAATTAGAAAATCAAGTTTTAATAACATCCTTAGGTTTTTTAGTTCTATGACGTTTTATGAACAATTTTAGTAATTTTTTACATACCTAATAAAAATATTAATTGCTGCTTAATATAGTTCGCAAGATTTGAATCACACACCATACTTCGTTCGTTGCACAAATTGTACTGGGCAAACTCGAAACATAACGCGCGCAATATATGTTTTCTAAACATTTTTTATTCTGTTTATATAGATATCATTATTAACGGAGGGAGAACTTCCGGTTATACCTTGTATTAGATGAGAGAATAATTAATTAAATAATATATCTTGTATGTATGTACAATATAACTGCACATGAAAAAACTCTGATTACTAAAATTAATGTTTAAATAACTCTAAGGAAAAGTTACTTGATTGTTTACTCCTTTTCCTTCCAAGTAGAAAAATTTTGTTTTGCATTTTGCCGGATAGTTCGATTTTTTCCCGATTTTTCCTTATTTTTTGCTTACTTTTTTAATTTTTTAAGGAAAAAAAAATGTGGAGAAAAGTTAGAAAAAATATTGGAGAAAATTTGTTAATAAGCGGAGAAAAATTGATAAAAATATTTTTATTTTAATTTTGGTTAAATGTCCAATTTGGTTAAATTGGAGAAAATCGACAAAATGCGGCGACAATTAAAAAAATCCAGTAATTCTTCCGCTTAGGCTTCAAATCATTTTACTAATTTTACAATAAATTGTTGTTATTAAAATACAAAATTTGTTCTGCTTTTTGCTTAGTGTAACACTTTTAATTCGAGGTAAAATTGGCTAAGGAAATGGAGACGATTGAAATGTAATATATCTCTCCTATGTGAGTGTGTATGTGTGTGTGTGTGTGTATGACGCCGCAGTCGTGTCATTATTTTAAATAACGGTCGCCGTAAACCCAAACAAGAACGGATCTCTTCAGTAAGAATTCTATACGGCCCATTTTAGTATTTCTATCAGCATAGATAAAAGTTTTATTGCATATAAATACCCACATAACCTCGAAAATTTAGTCAATATTAAAATTGATATATTTAATTGTAAAAAAGGGCAATAAAACTAAATTATTTTATAATAAAAGTAAGGTTTCAGTGAAAAATAATTTTAATTCAAGATTAAAAAAAAGTGTGTTATATAGGCGGGGGATGCTCAAAAAATCATTTCTGCACTCAAAATGCAATTTGACACAGTAAATAGGAAAAAAAAATTTTCATCAATCTCCTCAGATTGGGTTCTAAAAACTTGAAATCTGGCCATATGAAATTGGTGAAAAATTTTTTTCTCCATTTTGCACTTCGAATACCATTTTCTATCTTCTTTCACATCAAGGATGTTATATATATTAAATTTTACGAGATTTGGAACAATAATTTTTTTGACCCCTCGTAATTAAGAAGGTCCCACCATGCAAAAATTTTCGTTTTTTAGTCGAATTTCAGAATTAATAAACGGAATATTCTTCAAATACTCATTCAAACATAGATGTATCTCTATTATTCTGACGCAGAATTAAAATCTCTACACGATACATTTTATTAGATAAAGATTAGATGAATATTATTAACACAATCGCTGTTTTTCAGTTTTAAAATTTCTCATTTTTAGATAGCATTTTTTGGATGATTTGAAATTTTTTTTCAAATTCACTCCAGATACAAAAAAAAAGTTTTGTATAGATGTAGAGATGCCCAGAAACATATTTCTGAACTCAAAATACTAATTGCGGAAGAAAGTTGAAAAAAAATTTTTTTCGTCAATTTGCTCAGTTTGTGTTCCAAAAACGTGAAATCTGGGCACCTGAAATTGGTGAAAAATTTTTTTCTCCATTTTGCACTTCGAATACCATTTTTTATCTTTTTTCACATCAGGGATGTCATATACATTAAATTTTATGAGATCTGAAAAAATAATTTTTTTGACCCCCCAAAAAAACTTTCAATTTTCAGTCGAATTTCTAGAACATTAAATTGAATTTTGTTCAAACTCAAACTCAAACATAAAAGTATCTATATTATTTTGATCCAGGATACAAATCTCTACAAGAAGCATTTTACTAAATAAAGATTCGATTAATAGTATTAGCATAATCCTAATTTTTCTTTTTAAAAATTCTTATTTTTGGATAGCATTTTTGGGTGATTTTAAAAATTTTCACGTAATAAGTCAACATGAAAAAAAAATGTTTTGAATAGGTTTGGAGATGACGAGAAACATATTTCTGAACTCAAAATACGAATTGCGGAAGAAAGTTGAAAAAAAATTTTTTATCAATCTGCTCAGTTTGTGTTCCAAAAACGTGAAATCTGGGCAACTGAAATTGGTGAAAAATTTTTTTCTCCATTTTGCACTTTGAATACCATTTTTTATCTTTTTTCACATCGGGGATGTCATATACATTAAATTTTATGAGATCTGAAACAATAATTTTTTTGACCCCCCAAAATTAAGAAGGCACCATGGAAAAACTTTCAATTTTCAGTCGAATGTCTAGAACATTAAATTGAATTTTGTTCAAACTCAAACTCAAACATAAAAGTATCTATATTATTCTGACGTAGAATTCAATTCTCTACAAGAT
>JABFPK010001600.1:0-11455 GCA_022817445.1 Habroteleia sp. ZL-2020
AAACTACACTGAGAAAAAAATTAGTGTAAGTTTAGCAATATTTTCTGGCCCAAATAGGATATATTTGCATTATATTCATATTTGCTATATTCTATTAGTTAATATATTACAATTATGAATCAAAGTGCAATTCGTATCGCAAATTATCTTAGAAATTATATCAGATATTGATATAATTTAAGTATATCCCAGTTGGGCTAGAAAATATTGCTAAACTTACACTAACTTTTTTCATAGTGTATTATATGCCAAGTTAGCTGCGTTCAGCTTTCAGTGAGACTGGGTTTACATATAAAAGTATATAAGACCATCCAAATTTCTATTTGATATTATGAAATTTGTTTATTGTCATTTTCTTTAATTTCTTTTTATTATTTTTCTTTAATTAGTCTCATATATTCTTGAATTATTTACGTTTAGATGTTTTTGCTTTGATATATATAAATTTGATATAAACTGCTTTGAGAACCACTGTTATCCAACGTTATGCCGGATCATGGTTTGCATTGCGAGTGCAACATATGCCACCTGAATGCTCGAAATCGGGGGGATAATCAGGTTCCCGAACGGAACAACTATTTTTAAAGTCCTGCTTGCCACGTACGGTGATTGTCATTTTCGTACTCAAAACAAGTTTAATTAAATATGTATCAGGTTTACAGCCGTGAATTATTGTGTCAGATAATGACTAGTTATTTATTTAAAATATTGTTTAGCCGACGTTTATGTTTAGTAAATTGTGATTACGGCATATTCATGGCATAATCCGTGAAACCAAATATGTTTCTTGGACAATTTGAAACTGAAAACGACTTTCATATACATATTGCACGAGTTTGCTTCTTCATTAATCCTAACGTTCACTTGAAACAGTCGAGCAGAAACTGTCGCCCTCCTTTTTATACTTATTTATAATTCCCTGCCATTTTTTAACCTATCTTCGTTTGCATAATTGTGAACCGAAGAAGAAAAATGAATATTGCAATCCTGAACATATATTTATGTTCGAATTTTTTGTCCAGCGAAATCAAATGAGATTGTGTAAAACACAAAAGTTCCTTTCAACATCTTAATAAATTCTTTTTTTGCGAAATTTTACGTTTAAGTTACTAAATGAGTAATTTAAAAAGATTTTAACACTTGAAAGAATTTCAGAGTAAAAAGTATTGTTTTTAATGTTAATAATGCATACAAAATCATGTTATATTTTTTTATTTAATTTTACTTCCATCAATAGAAAAAGCAATTGAATTCAGTTGAAGGCATTGAAATTATTACATTTAATGTTTTGGATATTTCAAACCAAAATCTTAACGAAAAATTTTAAAAATGAAAAAAAAAATAAACGAAAAATCATTAACCTGATTCATCATATGACATTAAAATTCAAAATACTCAGTTTCTATTTCTCCAATTGACAATAGTTTCTGCTATTCAACACGAATGTATAGAATTGCAGACATTTGTTCAAAAACTAGAATGCACTCGAAAAGAATTATAATTGGAAAAGTCAATTCACACGCTTGACAATGACCAAACCATTTTTTAAATTTTGAATTCCTGGCTATTCAGTGTGGCACTTCGATCTCCTCGGTTTTTGGCCATTAAACGTGAAATTCACTGTCATATAATGTCGCATCGAAGTCGAATTTTGAATCGTACAAATTTGTAAAGGTTTCTGCTTTCTTATAGTCGTATCGGATTACGTTAATCACAAATTTTATTTGGATTCATTCGTGTGATTTAATTTTTAATTCAAAACAATTTTACCGAATTATGAATAGTTTAATTATTAAAATTAATAAATAAGACATGCAGCAAATAAAATACAAATATAGTTAATATTTTTAAAATTTTAAATTAAATTTCAAATACTTAATTTATATTTTGTGATATTTATATATATTATATATAAATTAAATATTATGACAATTAGTTGAAATAACTGAGAATTTAAAAAAAAATTAACAAGAGATTTAAAAGCAAATCGGTGCTTTTTTCTGAAAAAAGCACGATTATTTTTAGATAAATTATATAGAATATGATAAACAACATATTGACATTATTTTTGGGCGGAGATGAAATATTTGGTGATGCTTTGCGAAATATTTTTTACTTTGAAAATGCTAATTAGAAAATAAAAAATTGTGTTTCTTTTGTGTAGTTTTCTTTAAATTTGTTTATATTACTTTATATATTTAATAAAGTTATGAATGATTTTTAGTAATCATAATTTAAAAATTACAATAAAAGTAAATAAATAAGAACGAAAATTTATTTTTAACAATGTACCATAAAATTTCAACTTGAAAATTATATATAAAATCAGTTCAGATTATTATAATTTCTTGAGACTCTATTCTGTACTATTTTATTTTGACAAATAGCCGTCACAACTGTCTTATCCATTCAGTTTTATATTTTTTTACGCATACAAATCATTGCAGTACTACATCATTCACCGATTATATTGATTCATTAAAAAAAGAATTTTTTTCAATGAGATACTTTCTTCGTCGGCATATTTTACTTTCCTGTCAATTTCACTGTTTTTCTATTTATCTCTCATTCATGAATAAATTCCAGTCAATAAAACGTCGTCGCTTCTATTAACTTAGTTTAATCAATCATCACTTTTACGCTCAAAGAAAATCACCACACCTACTGCATTTCAGATTTTCCGAATGTTTTATTTATTTCAGATTTTTTTCAAAAAATTATACAATTATGAATAACCTATTCTTTGCATGGAACGTTTTATATTTTATTAAGTAATGTGTGTTTTTATTTTTATATATCATAAAGATTAATGTAATAAAATGATAAATTTCAAATAAAAAATAGTTATTTGTTTTTTATTATTATATTGTTTTAAATTTAATAGTTTATGAACGAAATAACATTTATATTTAAGAAGCTTATTTTATTTATCTTTTAATTCTATTTTTTATTTATTTTATTACTATAGAAATTTATAATTGTCATTTTTTAACAATATTTATTATAAACACATTTTTTTAAATCAATTCATTTCTAGTAATGCGAAAAACAAAATAAAAATAAAAAATCGGGGAAAGAATTTTGTAGAAGACAAAAAGAAAGAATGTTGAAAAAGTGGCAAGAAATGAGAAAAAATGAAATTTGAGTGGCGATAACATCGTGATCACGATAGCGCTGTCAAGTACTGCCAAGTGAATATCAAAAACGAGAGGGGAGGGAAAAATGGGAATCTCGTGAAAGGTAAGGAATACGGGTATCGGCATGACGCGATCGATTCCGAACAATGCCAATCCGTCGTCCGTAGAAACCCGGGGTGCATTGGACCTTCCAATCGGCAAATAAATCTCCATATCTGACGCGGCGAATAGTTGGTCCTTTTCTATGAAAGAGACTGGTGGAGGGGCACGCGTTTTAAAGTTCCTTTCGTACGTAAAGAAGCACAAGCGAAAAGCGAGGGAGTCTTTCAACCTGGGTCCCTCTTTTCTTTCGTCCTTGTCTGACATTTGGGAAAAGACAAACAGAGATAGAGGGTCGTTTCTTTTCTCTTTTCGTATACCTGAACTTAAATTCAAGACCCCTCAGGCGAATGAAAAATCGTGACGTGTGACGGCGTAAGTTTGTACTTTTTCTTCGTAGATAAAGTGGGATTTGGTGAAGGAGACCGAAAAAAAGGGAAAAGTTTCGTTCCGCGCTGTTGCAACACATGCGAGCTTCATTTTTTCGTCGACTTGTTTTTATGTCGTGTCTTCTTTTCAGCGCGGCTTATCGTTTTTCGGGAGGAAATTATAAATTTTTGTCAATGCGCCGACTCGATTTGTCGCGCGGCCTTTTGTTCACCAAAAAATTCGACGCCTTCTTCGGGTCGGTTTTTTAGGCCGGAGTTTTGATTTAAGAATTTTGTAGCGGAGCAGGAGAAACTACTGTTTCTTTTTTGCCGAATAAAGCGATAGAGTTTATGGTCGGGCGGGATGTTTGATGAGCAATGCTTTTCGTTTTTTAACGAGAGCATGCACTGAAAAATAGTTCGGGGGTGCTGAGTGACATCTAAATTTTGAATCAGAATGTTGAGAAAAATTGTGGGATTTCAAACAAATAGCTCGTTGTGTGTATAAAATACAGATTAATTTCATGTCAAAAGAATCTTGAACAATTATTTTAAGAAATATTTGAAATTATTAAATTCAAGGCAAAATAAAATACTTTAGTTGCGTTTTCATTTACATTGAATGTTTTTCACTTTTAAGGAGATATTAAACGAGCACATCGTGGGGTTATTATCATAAATAAAATTATGTTTTCAGTGACCAAAAAGGTCAAGCGGTTCCTTTAACGATATATTAAAGTAAAGTAAAACATCGTAATTTTTGAAGTTTTTGTTTGTCAAACTTAGGGACGATAGCTTTAAAGAAGATCATAAACTAACGAAAAAACGATAATTAAAAACTATCCACACTTCATTTAAGTGAAGGGTAGTTAAATTACGTTAAAAATATTGTAACTACAGTAAATTTAATTTTTTATGAGAAAGCATTTTATTTAATTTAGTAATTATTAAATTATTGATTTTATATGAAAATTTTAAAGAAATAAACGATTTATTTTTCAATGTTTTTGAATAAATACATTTTTATATATGAATTATAAATTGAATGCAAACTATATTTGTAGAAATAATAATTAAAAATCAAAATTGTATATTTTTAATATATTTTTTAAGTATAGGGAAACCGTAAAAGAATATTCGGAAGTTGTGAAACCTTATAACTTTAACACTTTATCGAAACCAAGTGAAAGTATTAAAACATTCTAGGAAATTGGTCTGATATTTGAGGGAAGACTATAAATGAACTAATAGTAAACATTTACTATGGTAAATGAGAAACCAACTAAATTTACCCATTAAATTTAATTTCTAAAATACAATACATTATTAATTTACTAAATAAATTGTTTTATACTTAGAAATTAAGAAAAAATTGCATTCAATTTCAATCAAAATTTTCATCGGCTCAGGTGGTATGGAATCTTAATTAAAACTAATTAATATTAATTAAAAATTATTTTGTATGAATTTTGCATTTAAAATAATGTTCAGATTTCACGCATAAATCTAAAATATTTCTATATATCTTAATTTTGTTGATAATATGCTGACAAACTCATTCTGTCGTACCATTTTTAAAAAGACTAAAAATATCGACATTTCGGGAATTCATTTTCATTTATTTTAGCCTCTTATACAAATAATTCTTGTACAATAATGGGAAATAAATAATTGCCATTATTTTTTTCAATTTATTTTTTTCGAATCAAATTAAGAGTTTCAGCTTTCAATACTTTTCCACGAAAACGGATCTCCGGATTGTTATAAACATAAATCCAATCCTTTATCAATTCATCTGCGTTTCGTTCAACAAACTTTCGAAGCTTATATTCTCATATCCGAAAATGCGCGCCAAGGAGCGAGTCGTACCGAAATCGACCATTGCATTTGCCCGCTCGTCGCGGATAATACGAGGCGAAAAGTGTCAAATTCCGGCGCGGCAAGTCTACAATTTAGTTCGATCTGTCAGCCGATTATTTTGCGCTTGGATATGTCTCCAACGATTACGTACTCGTTGCCTACACATGTATATACAGGACTTTCTGCTCGTTACTTTCCCGCAGCCGGCACGCGTCCACGATGCACAGAAGTGATGTAAGACGCGCGCGTCGTAAGGCGAAGGAAGAGGCCAATAAAAAAAAAAGAAGCAAAGGCCAGGAGAAGGGGCGCGGGCAGGGCGCGAGACAGGTGCATCGCACCGCCAATTATATTTTTCGTCAGGAAAAAAGACCGCGATGAACGCAAACAAAAACAAAAGAGCGCCGCGCGCGAACGGCCTTTTCGGAATTAAACTCTGATCTCGAAATAGTCAAATTTCCTACGAGATTGCTTTAAAATCATTTTTGCTTGTGAAACATAATTGAAAAAAGTTGCTCGTTACAACAAAATTGCCTTTCAACTCAAGATATGTTTATGTTTTTATTTATTTTGTTTTGTATAAAATTCAATTTCGGGAATATAACATAAACACCGAGTTCCTTTGATTTCTATATCCCTGCACTGAGAAAACAGAATTATAGAAATTACTATCTTTACTAGTACAGCCTGGATATACTTTCAAGAAATAAAGAATTACTATCTGAGATAGTAAAATATGAATGCTTTCCTGTTTCAATATACCAGTATATGAATTCATTTTATTATCCAAAATAGTACTTTTTTATATTGTTTAAAGTATATCCTCGGTGTACTAGCTATAAAATAGTAATTTATTCTGTGTCTTTCTTTTCACTGAACACAAAAAGAGACAAAACTGAAAACTTATGACGTATTTGGAAACTAAGATCTTTTTCTCTTAATAAAAGACAGATAATTCAGCGTATAGAAGGGCATCCTTTATTAATTGTAAGAATTCTTAGTTTCCGAATATGCCAATATTATATAGAAATCAAGGGAGCTATATAGGTGTACAGCAGGGGGCGACACTTTTATACTTTGACCGGTTTAAAGGCGAAAAATAACGGCACTTCGAGCGTGGATAATGGGGAACTGTAACCTCACTTTTTGCATAGCTGCGGTCAAGTTTAACTTTACTTACAAAGATCTCTCTAATTTTACTATTCTAAAAAGACAAGTAATAAATTGATAAGATTTTAACCAATGTTATCATGCGTATTTCTAAATAGCAAGAATTAACTATAACTGCTCTTGAGTTCTACTGTAGAAAAACTATAATTGATATTAGATTATACGTGTGATTATACATATCCGATTATACGAGATTATACATAACCTATATTAATCCTTTGGTTATATCCAATGTGACAGTATGATAATTATCGTAAATTACATAGTTTTATTAAAGATTTGCTTCCTTTTACAAAATTTGTATAATATTTTTACGGTGTAAAACTAAACCAATCAAAATGAATAAGAAAAAAAATGTTGCAAGCAAGAAGTATTATATTACACAAAATACCTCATTATTAATTTTGAGATTAGTTCCCTATTTTAGAAATAGATAATGTTTTTATATAAAACATTGAAGGGGATTTTTTATTAAATAATTATAACATTTATTAGACAATTAGAAAAATAATGAAAACAATTTATTATCGACAGAAAGAAAAATAAAAAAAATGGAATCAAAACTGGACTGTTACAGGAAAGTATTTATGTACTATATTTATATTATATATATATACATATACCTTAATTGTGAGTTAGGACTATGTTGTTAGCAATAATTTTATTTAAAAATTAAAAAAATTTGTTCAACATAATCTATTAGTCTTTTATTTAAAACCAGAATGAAATTTGACGAATTTCTACTAGGGTTTAAGTTTTATATATATACAATATATAAAGATATAATAATAAAATGGATTAAATTAAAACGGATACAAATCAAATATGGTAATTATACACTTATTATAAATTATAAACAATTTAAT
Source organism: Habroteleia sp. ZL-2020 (assembly GCA_022817445.1). Lineage (NCBI taxonomy): Eukaryota > Metazoa > Arthropoda > Insecta > Hymenoptera > Scelionidae > Habroteleia > Habroteleia sp. ZL-2020. The sequence goes on from JABFPK010001600.1 coordinate 7,498, forward strand.
TCGTTTCGATATTTTCGAACGCTAAAATTGTCTAAATAATCACTTGTTTCACACGAATATGTCTATAAATAAAACTGTGATATCACAAGTGCAGAACAGACATTTCAAGTGTAATTCACATGTATGTGTGTGTGTAATTGCGATATAACTGAAATGTTACCTTTATATAAGATTTTCTGTCACATTTATATCACACCGAAGGTGAAATTATGAACCACATTTGTAAATTACAGAGCGGGACTCCTGTTATGCACATGCGATATCAGTGATATCACAACCGTATCACCGTGAAATATGTGGATGTCGGGATATATATCGAATGCCATAAGATAGATTTAATTTTTGTTATATAGAGATATAGCAATGGTTTTTAATTTATTAGTATTTTTCATTACTGTATGTGTTTCGTGTAACTGGAGAAATTAAACACTCATAATTTAAAATCTTATATTAGATATACAAATGAAAACTTTTTTATCATATTTATTTTAACTTATATTATATTTTGTTTCTTTCTCGTTTATTTAATAATTTATTTTCATTTATTTCAATTTGAATGGAAAAATCATTTAAGATATTGTTTTATGGAGCCAAAAACAAGTGGAAAACTAAATATCAGCTGATATGAAAAGTTTTGAAAAAAAGAAAACAAATCAAAATGACAATCAGAAACGACAAAAGTTATACTTCCAAAAGTAATCAAGTCTTTTTTGCTGCAGGTTGATCGAAATTCGTTTCACGATGAAAGAGACTTTTTCTTACAAAACTGAGCGAAAACCCGATCGGATTTCGGAAATAATTAGAATATGTTTTCAGCACATGAATGAATGTCCAAGTCATGCGCGTGAATAAGATAACCAATGCGCTGCCGAGTTGGCACGCATTGTTACCAGCTCGATCAATTCACATCGCTGGAATATTTCTGTTAATAAAGGGCATTTTTCGAAATTTCCATCGTCATTATTGCGCTTGAGTCGACGCTCATTTAGGCACGCGCCGCGCTCATTTATACATAAGAAATATTAACATGACGTCCTGATATGCATCGCTCGTTGCTGACACTTTAATGGCGCTCTCAAGCATAAAGTGCTTATTATTATTGAAAGGATCATTAAATTGAGTGTACATCTTTTGACGTACTTTAGACGAGTAATGAAACTTCAAATTTGAAATTTATACTTTTAATTGAATTTCTTTTTAATTCATTTTCGAAAACAAAATAACGGAAATATATGAAATAGAATTGCACATTCTCTTAACAAAATTGTAAACAACTAGTTAAAAATATAATTTGAGAATGAGTTAAAAGTAAGTATTTTTTAATGATGACAGTTTTTAATTAAAAGTATGACATGTTAAATAACTCGATAACATTTTGCATACATTTGACGCAATGATTTTTACTCAATTACCAAAAGTCATTTTTGAATGTGTAAAAATGTGGTAATTCTGGTAATGTATTAAAAGTTTATTTCATCTCTACAAAAGAATTTCCTTCATTTTATTCATAGACTAACAAGTTTTGACATTACATCGTAAATATTTTAAAAAGTGAATCATTTGCGATTGAGCAAAATTTAAAATCAACATTGCCATAACTATCAATTTCAATAATCATTCGCCGTAGTCTTTGAAATTAAATGATAATGAATAAATAATTAATATGTATAAGGTCTATCAAATTTTATTTTAATTCTCGGCAATATAATTATCTAATCCAAGTCAAAAACATGTTCACCTTAATAAATATGTTCCTTAATCAAAACCAACATATTTCCTCTCAAACGATATTCGCCGAAATAGATTATGTTATATAAACCGGTTCAAAATTAAATTCATCAGCCTGTGTAATGTAATTATCGCTATATAGCAAGAATAAAAATATCAATATCGCCAGTTTTCAAATTTATTTTCAATTTGACGCATTTTCTGTACTCTTAAAATTATATATAGACAAATAGTCTAAATATAATATACTATAGTTTATAAATTCCTGAAGTTAATTTTGTATATTATTGGTATATATATTTCCCACGTTAATGTCAGTTAATTTATTATAACCCTAAAATTTAATTAATCATTGTAATCTTGTAAGGATTGTAAATCTTTGCAATTTTTCACGTTATAGAAAAAATACTATATATTTAACAAATTATTAACTAAATTCCACGAATATTATTATTAAACTATCAATTGTTTTAATTGTGCTATTGCTTTTAAATTTTTCCTGCAAAATATTTGCATGGAATTTTAATTACTAAAATGCGAAATATTGGAATTATTATTTGCAAAAATATGAATCACATTCTATAAATATCACAGAATAATTATTGAAAAAATAAAAAAAACTTTGATTAAAAACAACATTTTTTATTATAATTAAACAATTGTTTCTAATTTACTTTTACAAAATCATCCAGATTTCCTAGTTCCTTGTTAATTTGTGTATTTGTTTACAATTTTCACCTGAATTTCGATCAAATTTTATTGATATTAATAAAAAAATTATATTTTTTTTCACTACAACTTTCTTCTTGCAAAAATTATCAAGTCTTATCAATCATCGGCACATATTACAATTAAATAGTATCACATATTCAAACATATTAACAAAACAAACAAGCTCTCAAATATAATTGAAAAAAGGAATGAGCAAAACCGAAAAATGTTTCGTTAAAAGAACTTGTAGACCGAGACCCCAAAGGATAAGCCGACCGGGAATGCTACTACTAGTAAATAGTACGATAAAGTGCGTTGTCTGGACGAGGAGAAAAAAAACCAAAGCGAGGCGAAATGGCAATATCGGACAAAAACGTTAATAAACGCGCGGCACGCGTCTCGCGGTCGTCTCTCTCGCTCTCTTTTCCCCTTTTTTGCCGCTCTTCCTTTCTCCCACTGAATTCACTCTCGTTCGAATGACACCGCGGTTGGACGAAGACGAAAGACTGGTTCGAAGACGCAAGCCGGACGAGGACGCACGAGGTGGCGTGCGACCAGCAGGTGTACGACCTGGAAAGTGTTGGGCGTCCTTGTCTCGCGCCACTTCCTCGACTCGCTTCGTCCGCGTCCACGCACGCGCCTTTCTTATTCCCGCAACGACGTTACTCCCGCGATTAACCCGAAGATATCGGACCAAATTCGAGCATTGCGTAACATTTTTTCTGGCGGCTTCATTGATACTTGCTACAAAAAGTTGTAGGCTTCGTCATCACAATTATTAGTGCGATCGCTGATGTGCAGTCGGAGAAATTCGGCCGCGAAGCTCTGAAAAAGAAAGATTTCCAGCGTTCGTCGCGGCAGGTGCTTCCTACACTACGCGCCAATTTCGCGGGGAAATGCTAGACGTCCTTAATACCCTTGGTAATAGCCGAGGATAATGGGATTAAAGTAGAGTAGGCAGACTTGGCGCTGCTACCCGCAGCGCACGAGGCTAATATTTTGCTTCTACGGAAGAAGAAATGTCCAGTTTGGAGAAAGAAATCGAAATTTATAATTACGAATAAGGGAATATGAAATGGATGTTGAATACGCACGCGCGCCCGTGGTGAAACGTCCCATGTAAAACCGAAGCCTTTTTAAATTTTAGAGTATTTCTTTTGGGTCGCGAGATTGGAAATATTTTTTTTTGTTACGTTTATCTCGGATGCAGTATAAATATTAAAATGCCACCGAGAAAATAAATTGCTCGAGAACTTCAGAATTGAAAGATCTAATATTTATTAAAACATTTTAAAATGTTTTAAATAATTTGTTTAATTGAAATTAGGGTTTTACAATTTTGCAGTGATTCTTTATTTGGAGTATATTTAGAAACACCATTTTGATTAGTACAAATAATTTTTTTATGAAAATTAATTGTTTTTTCCATTGAAAAGATTCTTATTTTTTTAAAAAAATTATGTTTTTCTGTTATTGCAATTTTTTCAAGTGTATAACAGATTTCTTAACGATATATGAT
>JABFPK010001602.1:0-11453 GCA_022817445.1 Habroteleia sp. ZL-2020
TTACAAACGTAGCCCTAGTCAGGATGTAACATGGCAAACGGGATGACAGTTTTCCTTGTCAGGCCCACACCAGGTCCATAAGAAATAACATATCAGACCCCGAAACCGCATGTAACGCCAAGCAATCTAGTGGTCCGAGCAGGAATGCCCTATAAAGATCCTTGATATGGATTTACTTAAGGGATCACGGCTGAACATCTTCAGATAATCATAAGACAGTTAACTAATTTGAAGCAAATAAAATTATCCTACCAGGCCCATCTTAGGGCCAAACGTGGTTAAGAAAATAGGCTTCCCCATAGGGTCCATTCTCATGCCCGGCGTTACATGTGAATACGGGCCTCGTACTGGTGGCGTGGATACCAGTTCAGGGACATGTTTTAGCCCCAGGGACATGTTTTTAAATTTCTACTAGGGTAACATCATTTTAAATTTACTTTACTTTTAAATTTATTGAATACGACAGCTTTTCGAGTGTAACTGCCATAGTTACTGTTTACTTATAATGAAATTTTGTTTATACTATTGAGAATAAAATATATTTGATTATATATTTCTACTTTTGAATTTTAGTCTACAAAGAAATATTACATGCATTTTCTCATGTGCTTGCAGCAAACGAGTTATGATGTTTCGTAATATAGTTTTACGAGCACATCATACATTTTTATCGTTATATGAAATGTACAAAACTTTTCACTGTTGTTGACAGTGATCACATTCATATATTTATTAATTTGTCTTTCATTCAAATATTTCGTTTTAAATTCCAATTATCTGCGAACATTGATTTTATGTTTTAATAACCGAGCTATAATTCTTGAATAATTATCATCATAAGTTTTGGTATAAAAGCAAAATAAACATTTTTTTCAACACATAAATGAAAAGTGCATCATTCCTAAACTGCAATCAGAAAAATGTTTTGTTATATCAACAGAAATTTGGTTTTCCCAACAAAATAATTTAGTAAAAATATGATCAACCAACGTAACTAAATAACTAAATTATCTTAATCAAAAAAAGTTTAGTTGATATACCAGACCATAGTCAAATATATTAATAAACTGCGCATGCGCTCTCGCATGTTATTTTGACATCATGCAGATAATTTTTCCTATCATATATATATACTTCATCATATTCATAAGTATAATAGGCAACAGTTGCCTTATTGGTATAACCGCGATTCATTACGTTAATAATGAGTATATTCTTACAGTATATTATATGCATATTTTCGGTTGATATTGTAGATTTTTGTATATGAATGCGTGCGTTCATATTATGTTGTGTCTTAAGTGTTTGATTTTGTTGTTTGACTTCTATCAAAGATTCGTGTGTTTATACCAACCACAATTTATTAAATTGCAAATACTTTGTTTATATAGAAATAACCCTTTGAATTACGCTTACACATTTAAAATTTCTGTAACAATTTATTATAGTGTTCTCAAATTGTTTTCCTATTTATTCTTTTAAAAAATTACTATATTAACTAGTAAATTTTATTATTTTGAATGTAATAAAATGTTCAATACCAGAATACATTATTAGTATATTTTCAGCTATATATAAAATGGAAATATTTCCAACGTATTCTTTTGTATTTTCAACTACAATGGAGTTGCTATTTTTCCAATATTATCACGAATCTTCTCAGTTTAGTATATAATGTAGTAAAGTTTCAAACAATTTTTCTTTCCTTGTATATATAAAATGTTATTATACGGTAAAATTCACAAATATTGCTTGTAATTTTTGTTGTCTTTTTAATATATACTCTTTTCTCTCTCTCTCTCTCTCTCTCTCTCTCTCCCTCCCTTTCTCAGAGTATACGATTATTGCGAAAGTAAAATATTATTATTTTTGTTTTTTCATATTATAAAATTATCAAACTATGTGTGAAAATAACACATTTTTACACAGTGCATTGAAAGTTGGTAATGAAGTGTCAAAATATCACTTGAGTGTAGTCGGAGGACATAAAAAACACGCCAGCAATAAAACAAATAACATATTCAAAGTACACCGCGGTCTTTTGTTAGGATGTAGAACCGACTATGAATAAAGAAGGATAGTAAAACTCCGAGTAATTTAAGTTTTTGCGAAGTTTACGTTGCAAAATGTTCTCTTTATTTCTCGCTGCTAGACAATTTGGCTTAAATTTAATTATTTCTCACGTTTGTTTTATACGAAATAATAATTAAATTTCATATTTGAATATTTTTTATATCATTTAAATTTCAGCACCTGCAGTAAATGTTTACTGAATAATTTTCACATATTATAAGATAATCCATGTATACGTTACTTTGTAAACTATTAAGCGAATCTTTTACTAATGAAAGAAATTTCGTTAAATAAATTATAAATTATTAATACATAATAGCGCAAAGAATTTTTAGTTCTGTTTATCTTAAAAATTTTTTGGCATTTTATACACACATATACCAAGTTCAAATAATTTTAATGTCTTAAAAGGTCATGATATTAATCGTATTAAACTATTTTAAAATGAATATTTAGAAAATTATTAAACTGAATAAGAATAAAATATTTCAATAATAATTTCAACAATATGAAAATCATTTTCATTAATCCATGACATTTAGTATGTATTAACGTACCTGAATAGTCTCTATTAATATATAAATTATATTTTATATAATTTTTTGTAGCAGTTGTTCATGAAGAAATAGTTAAATTATTTAAAAGAAATATGTAGGAATTTCAAAATGTATTGTGTAATTTTTTCATTTAGTATGTATAGTATGTATTATAAAACTAAAGTAATTTTTATTACATGCATTCTGTTTCTTTTGATTGTGGAAATACAAGACTGCTAAACTTATACAAATACGATATTTAAATTAAAATATTTATAAGACTTGTCGAAATAATAATGCAATCAAAATTATAAGATCATATATACTTGGAATACGCCCAATTTAATCCATTAACGCTCAAATGCATAAAATTTTTACGATAACTTTGACGCGATAAAACTTACAGTAAAATGACGAATAATTAGTACAGAAGAAATTCTAATGTGTATTTGAGATCGTTCTATCCAATAGCGATTGGGTTGAGAAGTTGCTAAAAAACCACAAAATTAATTTTTAATCATTTAGAAAACGCTAATTCAAAATATAAATTGAATTTAATAGGAAATTTCGAAACATTGCTTCATATTTCAGTCGAAGTTATAAAAATACTAATAACTTGCAAATGTTTTAATTTGAGATATTTTTAATTCGAGGCACAATATTGGATACGCCATGGTAAAAATTAATCCCACGCTTCGTAGTCTTTAAGTACCAATAAAATGTGTTAATGTAAAATGAAAATTCAAATTAAAGAAAATTTGCATTGTAAAAATCGTGATTTAAAAAAAATGCTTATTAATTTTGTTTTTTTCTTTTTCTGCAATTTTAACGTCAGCATCCGATAAAACGACCTCAAATATATATATTGGAAAATTACTTTGGCACTGTAATTATTCGGCTTTTTATTGTAAATTTCAATTGTAACTTGAATCCTCGTCCAAGCTTGATGCATGAGTATATATTATATAGATTTAAAAAAATATCGTATACAATTGGTTTTATGATTTTTTGTTGTATTTCTATTTCAGTTATATTACGAAAACAATGACTTTAATTTCCTTAATGTATGCTTTACTGTGAAACTTGGTTTTCATGCGCAAAATATTAGTATTTTTAATGTCCTACGAAAAAGGTAAACATAATAATTGTACTTCACTTGAAATTAAATATAAAAGTGAATTAAACTATAAAAAAATTTAAATGTTGGCGAATTCCTTTTTTATAAACTCGCACACGATTCAATCTTTCCTATTTCCGAACGGATATTTGTCGACTTTTTGTTGCTCCGATTTGTTTTTTCTTCTTCGTTTAGCAGCGCATAAAGACAGAAAATAAGAGAATACGAGAAACCTCAAAGTAATTTACTACGAGATGTTATGTATGCGAATGTTTGACTGCCTTACTAAGGTTATTTTGCTTCTCAATCGAATTTTCGCAAATGTCTTTACCGCGTTTGACTTTCACGGAAATTCTTTATCAACGTGAGTTTAAAATTAGGTTTTCAGCTTAATCGAGCTTCGAGATACTTCAAACTATTCTAAAACAGCCTCACAAAAATTTCCAGCTTCGGTTGTTTGTCTTTTATGTATAATATAACATTTAAAACTCTAATGTTCTCTATACTATACCGCATTCATTCGAGCTTGTTTATAATAAAAACAGTTATTTTTTTTACCTATCAATTTGAAAACCATAAGTTTAAGTTTTAAGAATTACAATTCTGTTAAAGTGGTAAAAAGTCTATAAATTTTAAAGGAAAATTTACAAGTAAAAATTCGTATTTACAATTAATAAAAATTCTTTAGTTCTATCTTAATTAAGTAATTCATAATAATTATCAAATATCTTTTCTTGTATGTTTCAAAGCTACTAATAAAAGCTCTAATTTGTGAGTTATTTAGTTTGCGTAAAGAAGGATTAAAACTTCCCAAATAGCACTAACTGCACGGTTCATAAATTTTGCATGAAATAATTTAACGCTAATTTTGCAGTTCGTTTGCAAATCGCGAATACAAGAGTATATTCTAAAGATTATAAAGTCAAAAAATATACAGATTGATATAAAAAATCCACATTTTAGTATAACTATTCCATAAAAGTGAATATTGTTTCCTCCATTATCATTTCATACAAGTGCTCTTTTATCAGAGAAATAATCCAGATTTTTTTGAGATAAGAGTAACATAATAACATTTATTTAAGATATTAATCAATTATTTAAAATATTATTCTCACTCTGACTGTCCAACAGAATTTTCTACTATTGATGGTGTTATTGAATTTTGCTGCTAATATTTGTCATGTTTTGATCTGGGGGTTTTTATTGTTGATATCATTTTTAATGCATCTGGCATTTATATTATTATTTTTAATTAAAGTATTTTTCTACTTGACGAATTCAAAGGCTTATATAACGCCGCTATTCGCTAAGAGTGAAATGATAATACCAATTCTCTTCGTCGAAGTACAATGGCAAGCATTATTTTATTTGCAATGGCCCAGCTGTGACCTAATGTTATCATCTACCAATATTCTTTCGTATTATACGAATAGTTCATCAATACGATAAATGATTTTTTATTGTCCATATAAATCATCACATTATTTTAATCAATTATTTTTATGAACAATATATATCTTTTATATGAACAATATAATATCTTTCGAGTATAAAATAAAATCGTTCAAGTTACAGCATATTAAATATATCAAATCGAAATTTAGAGATGAAATCTCGCTTTATATATTTGTCATATAACATAACGAATAATAATATTGCTATTGTATTCAATTTATTAATTAAATCGTTTTTCATTTTAGTATATCAATTATTTATAATTCTCGTTTTTGGAGTTTATTGATTTTTTCAATAATTTTAGTTTTTGAGTCTGTTAAGTATTTGGGTTGTGCAAAATGAAACATCGTTACCATGATTATTTGATAATTTATTTTGATAATAACACGCAGTCTGTACACATGTTACTTGTAAAGTAGAAACATTTTACAATAATAAATTAATTGTGTTGAAATGTTTGTCATCGTTAAAACCATTGTCATTCTTCATTAATATACCGGTTAGAAATTAATTTCGAAATGAAAATGAAATTAAATATTCCATTATATTTGAAAATAACACAATAACGTCAAATGGGAAGCATATATCGAGAGGGATATCTTAAAATTTGGTTGTGAATAACTACAAAAATTCAGTATTTTATTCATCCTATAGCATTTTTTTGGCGATTTGGAAAATTTGAGTAAATGCGAAAACTTGAAAACTGGGCTCCTAAAATTTTTAAAAAATTGTTATTTCCATTTTGAATTATAAATGCGATTTTTAGTTTTCTTTTACATCGAGAATGTCATTTGGATTGAATTTTGAGGGATCGGAAACAATTGTTTTGACCCCTCGTAATTAAGAAGGTCCCTCCCCCTGGACAAATTTTAAATTTTAAGTCAGATTTTAAAATAATAATTTTTTTCAAATTCACACTCAAACATACAAGTATTAATATTATTCTGATGCAAAATTAAAATCTCTTCAAGAACCGTCTTATTAGAAAAATATTAGGATAATATTATTAGTACAATCATATTATTTTGTTTCAAAATTTCTCATTTTTCGATAGCATTTTTTCGACGATTTGAAAAAAGTTGTCGAATAAAGTCCAAACCCACACAAAATTTCTTATATAGGTGGAAGGATGCTCTGCAATTTATTGATTTACATATAATATGATTTTCGGAAATAAAATTGGAAACAATATTTGTATTTCTGTGCTTAGTTTATCTTTCAAAACGTGAAATCTAGGCATCGGAAATGGGTGAACTACTTTAAGGTATCCTATTTTTCAATTCTTATTCGCAATGTCCCCTTTTATAAGAAGAAGCCAAATTATCGCTTTTTTCACAAATTAGTCACGTTATCCCTTTTTACTAGGAGAATTTATTATATTCCTTTTTCCAATCATATATTTTGAGATATCACTTTTTACAATGGTTTTCTGACGTATGTCTTTTCGCAATCAAGTTTTGTTATTCTTTATTCTAGATATGTTCTAAAGGAACGTAAATATTATCATGAATTGTTGACATTTCTTTACATATTGAAAAACATAATTTTTAAACAACAGTGGAGTCACATTGAACGTCCTATATACATAATTATTGAACAACTCACAGACTAAAATTATAATTTGCATAAATCAGCTATTACTATTTCCTCCCGTTATCGAGATTTGTAAATAGGTTGTCAGAACGTCATGTTAACACGCATTACTACGGTAAAATGTTCAGAAAAATAATTGCGTTTGACTTATGACTTCTTCTATGGAATTTATAGTTATATAATCAAGAGGGAACATTGTATTATTGATACAAAAGTTTCATTTAGAAGAATTAAAAATATATTCGTATTGTTAATATATTTATTTCATTTATCTTCTAAATTTTTAAGTATGTTTAATTTCTTAATAAATTTATTTTCAAATTTATATTTAATTGTTATTAAAATAAAACATATATACTATACTTAAAATCCAATAATTTTTATAAATACAAAGATTATGAAACAGAGAAAAATATATTGGAAATTTGCCTATAAATTTTGATAAAGTGAATAACGAAGGACAACTATGTGATGAACTACATACAATTGCTAACCATACCATAATTTTAGCATATTTTTTTATAAATAATATTATTATTTCTAATAATTGTCCTTTTGGGTCCAAATCATCAGAATTTAGAGGAAAATTTGCAATTTATTTTTCTTGGTATATTAATTAAATTCAATGATTATGTGTAATGTACGTAATATGTGCCGAATATCAATTTATCTATATATAACATTATAATCAACCATAGTAAACTCAGTTACGTGTTGCATGAAGAGCAACTGATGAAAGTCAATTCATTTACACGTTATAAGTTTATTGAGCAACGAAAGTCCATTTGCATAAGCACTGAGAACATTATGAACAACGCAGTAAAATTTAGGTGTACATCAGAAAAGTAATGAGTAGTAACATTTCAAAAGAATGTAAATGTATATTTTATAGCATAAAAAGAGCATCGGAATATATTTTAAATGCATACAAAATATTTAAAAACTGATAATATATATTTACACAATTCGTCGATGGAATTTTATCTTAATACTGCATGTTGCAAACATTTTTTTCATTTTCTTTATTATATATTCTTAGAAAGCAATGCAATTGCAAGATAAAAGTATTGCTTTATTTGCGAAGCTACGTACGCAGAAATACGTAGAATACTATAATATTTTACGGCCTGCGCGGAAAAAGTACTCATGGTTGAATCCATGGGAAGATTTTTGCCACGGAGTTTTCCACAAGCTCTACTGCCTGTGGAAGAATCATGGCATTGGTGAAATCCCATGGATGTTCCACCGATATTTATTGAAACTAAAAATATATAATGCCTTTGTTTTTTTTCCGCTCGGGTTGATTTAAAAATTTTTAATTATTAAATTGGTATAATAATTTCTAAAAAAAAAAAATTCCTTTTGTAGGTCTTGAACTCTTGAGTCTCTAGTTATTCTCATGGACTTAGTTACTACTATTTTTTTTTGCGCAGGGGTACACGGATTTTTTATTTATTGAATTGCATTAATCGTACAAAAATAGAAATGTACACAATTTTTAATACACTAATTTTTGGAAAAGTTTTGGTTTGAATTTTAAATTTCATTAATATTTTTACATTTTTATAATAAACGAGTGTGCACATTTTTCTATACGTATAATCTAAACAAATTTTAAATTATGACATTATTCTTCATTGGACTATTTAAATTGTAAATTGTTATTCATTTAATAATATTATTTATTTTGATGAAAATATATAATTATAAAGAGTTTGCAAGTGTTATTTATCGTCATTGTATTGAAAATATGCAGTATATTTTATATTGTCACTAAACTATTACAGTGTAAAATTTTATTATTTGAAATAGTATTTAAAAACATATAATTCATTTATATTATTACTTGTTGGTGTAATACGTTTATAAAGATAGTGAAAAATTTGGCGTTGAAATTGATGAAAAAATGGTAATGTTTTAATAATAACAATTGATAACAAAATATTTTTATTTATCATATCGTAATTTCTCACTTAAATTGTAAAATTTTGTTAAAGTTCTGCTACCAATTTTTTCAATTACATTAAGATTATTTTATGTAATTATTTATTATACTTTAATTAATAGAAATTTAACTCAATTTAGATATTATTGAATATATAAGAAATATTGCTTGCAACAGATTAAAGATTTTTATCTTAGATTTTGCAATCTATCTTATGGCAGACGATCCATTTACCTGGAATAGTAACACAGAACAATTAAACACTTATACGGTCGATGAGTTACGTGGAAGAATCATTTACTACCTGTTGCCTAAACGACGTTACATCATTAATAAACATAAATTTGTACCTTTTGCTGTAAAGATCTTGATTTATCAAACTGTGATAACAATATGTCATTTAAAAAAATAATGTTAATTATTTAAAACAAGAAATTATCATTTGAGTAAAAATGAGTTACTATTGTTAAAATGTACTTTTTTAAAATATTTTTAATAATAAAATAATAAAAATATAATATTATTATTAAATAATATTGGTATTTTTTATGTTAGTAATATAATAAAAACATAATATTATTTATTATAAAGAAACTTTAACCCTTTTATTGAATTTAGTCAAAATATTACCACTTTTCTTGTGTCTTTCTGACTTTATAGACAACATTTGAGAATAACCTTATATTACATTGTTTTAGTTAAGATTTGTTTCCATTCACAAAATTTATATAATATCTTTACGGTGTAAAACTATACCAATCAAAATGAATAAGAAAAAAGAAAATACTCATCTTAGATTAATTCAATATCGAAGAAAAAGGAATGTTGCAAGCAATATATTTTAGAAATAGACAATGTTTTTATATAAAACATTGCGTGAAGGAGATTTTTTATTAAATAATTATAAAAATTATTAAACACACAGAAAAATAAAAAAATGGATCCAAAACACGACTGTTACAGAAAAGTATTTATTTTTACTTTATATTATATGTATACTTATATATTAATTGTGAGTTGGGAGTACGCTTTTATCAATAATTTCATTTAAAAGTTAAAAAGTTTGTTCAACATAACCTATTAGTCCTTTATTTTACTCTAGTCTTTAAGACTCTAGTCAGAAACTTATTAGTTTTGCTGACCAAAACTGGTCAGAATCTTATCTCAAGTTTGAAGTATTGCTACTAGACAACTACTATTTTTTCTCTTTATTTTAATAATTTCATTCACATTTTTCATTATTTTAAAATACAACTGCAACTAACGATCTGTAATTTTAATTTTCATTTGACTTGATTTAGCACTTGAAATTGAATAGATTCGATAAAACATTTTTGGTTCATTACTAGTTCGTCTTGGCATCAATAATTGTTTAATCGAGATGCAATTTATCTTCTGTACATATTGTGTCATTAGTTTGAATTTATTCAATTTCTCGTTGCCAAGTTTTATTATGGCGCAATGCAAGTTAATTAATCCAAAGATAAAATAAATTAATAATAGAGGAAAAGTTTTGCTTAACAAATGAGTGCGTCTTAACGTCTAACGTTTCAATTGAACGAATCGCAGATAATAATTAGCAATTTGTGCAATTTTGAAAACAAACACACAAAGTGTCATTTATTTAACGACACCGAATTGCATTAATAGATGCGTACAAAAGTCAACCATTTCCTCGACACTGTAACCTCCGATTGAATAATGGGTTAAATAAATGACGATATCAGTCGGTTTGGAGCGCTTAACAAACGGTTCGTGTAAACACGAAATCGCTTTATCGAGCCTTTGCATCCAAGGTAATAGATCATAATGGGCCATTGATCATATGACCTACGATATATCAACAAAATATAGATACAAGAGGTATAATGAAAGGTGTAGAGTGCAACCGTTGGGTAGATCTGGCGTGTGATTTGGTATCACTGTTCACTCCGAGCCAAATACTTCTACGCTTTAAATTGCTACCAATTGAAAATGAATTTAACTTTTAATAAAACGGATACATGCAATTTACGATGAAACAATATTATTTACAAAACTCTACCTGTCCTAAATTTCATTCTGATCAAAGATATGGACATTGTTGATGTTCAGGTTTATTTTAGCTCCGGACAACGTTAAAAATGGAGTCATCTTTAAAAGAAATCGTAAAACGATAAATGTTTGATTTATCACCTATTGGCTGCAACCTATCAGCCATTTGGGGAGCGTATGTACCTCTCAATACGTTTGTGTTAGGGAATGAAAAGCGATGTGCAAGTAGCATCATACCATTTGCGTATGGACGTAAGCTATGTTGGCCCTAAAAGCAGCTGGATGTGACGGTTGATTGATTGAGGATATGTCAACTTCGCATTACACAACAACGCGTGTCAATGCCTTACTTGCGTAAACTGATAAATCGATCACGGTCTGAACAACGAAGAAGCGCACCGCATCCAACGATATTTCTCTTTGTCATTGGCTTATCGAATAATTTTCTCTAATTGATACTGATGTTTTCATATTATTAATTTTTGCATTTGGCCTCCAATTTAGCTTTTACTATTTCAAAAATTTCTGACATAAGCTAGATTCTTATAATGGTTTAGGTTTAAATCAAACCTCGTCTACAAGGAACAAATAAAAAATAATAAATACGCAATTATTACAAAAATTAAAACTTTCAATGATGCAACAACATTAATATTTAAAATTGAAAACACTGAACGTAATAAACATCTGGGAGTCC
>JABFPK010001604.1:0-11450 GCA_022817445.1 Habroteleia sp. ZL-2020
GCATTCCTGCTTAGGGCCACTATATTGCACGACATTACATGCAGCCCTGAGGCATGTTGTGTTATTTGTTATAAATCTGATGTGGGCCCGACAAGGAAAACTTATGCTGTTTACCATGTTTCATCCTGACCAGGGCCACGTTTGTAATGTGGCCAACCCGATTACATTTCTACCAGAGATGTCAAAATCTTTCTGTAATTCATCTTGCAGTTGAAATTAATCAATAAAAAAGATTAGTTTAATTCTTCACGGAACAATTAACAGTTGATTATGTCAAAACGGTTGATCATAAACTCGACTCTAATGGAAAACGCAATAATTCAACGAAGATACAAAAGTACAAAGATACGAAGTCATAAAAGGTTATGTAGTAAACTTTTAACAACTCTGTATGGTGGAAATGGCGCACGATGAAACATAACGCATAACTAGCGAAAAATGCTTATTAAGAAAAGCTAAATTTTATTACGACTTCTCGCGAAATTTAGCCGCACATAAAGCCACAAGTTAATGCAACTGTAAAACCTTCATAAATAATGTGCTAGCCATGACGTATAGTTTTTTATTCCAATGTAAAGACCTCGCTTATTCCATATATTTAGGTTGGCATTCTTGTCTCATGCAGACTAACGTATTATAAGATTTTTATTGTGGATTCAATGTATTTACATATGTTCTCAATAGAACGGTAACCTAATTTCACGAAAATGTAACGTTGAAAAATTGTTGACAAATGTTGCGTTAATGTTAACTCAACCTTCAATTGTCAGATTGTATCTGTATAAGTGAACGTTGATGCTGTTAACGTTGAAAAAAAATCAACAGTGATTTTAAGATTATTTTAGCATTAATTCAACATTAAAATCAACAACAATGGACTTATCGTATTCGTTGAATAATCCAATGTAATCGGTTATTCAAAGGTTGCGTCGACGTTGATTCGATGTTGCATTAACCCTCACTCAACATTGAATCAACGATAACGTTATGAAACTGTTCCTTTAGGGCATCAGCATTGCGAATAAAAAACAATTTTAAATGACATTGTTTCGTACGCAGAAAGAAGATAAAGCATTAACGAAGGTAAATAACGATTACCATAATAAATGAATTTTTTATTATGTTCTGAAGACCGTAACCAAACGGATTAAACTTCTAATACTATGAAATGATAATGTTCTCCTTGGGGAGCTTTTCTGTTTTGCGCCATATGGTAGTCCTGCTTCATATATGCAGGACAGAAATCGAGATTTTATACATAGAAATGAAACAATCTCGTTTACTACTAGGACGAAATTCATTAATCGAAGTATAAACAGTGTCCTAATATCGCCTCGTAGGTAACTCTAAGTGACGTTGGTTCAAAACATCCACTAGTATACACTCAAAAAAAAAATCTGATTGCAACCTAACATATAATATACTTGTATTCCATATTCTCGAAGCAAGTATATTAGACTTGATTTGACTCTTTTATTCACTTCACTCAATTCGATATTACACTTTATTTATATTTTGCATTTTAAATGTCTACCTTATACACCAATCATTATATATAAACATAAGATAAGTTTTCTAAACGTTTTTAACATCATCAAATTATATTTATTGTAATAATAATTTAATTGCTGATTTGAGTAAAATATTTGAGTATTATCTTTGTCTCTTGTCTTATACTGGCATATAACGACGATAACGTAGTAGGTCGAGCGTTAGGCTAGTAATCGTAAGGTCCTTCGTTCAAAACCCGCCCACGTCCAAAGCAATTTTGTATAAAGAGCAATTTTTAGAGTCAGCGAAGTGCATTCTGACAACGAAAGCGACATTAAAATGTAACTAAAACATATATAGGTACAAGTAAAAATAAAATGTATGTAACATACCAATAGGAGTAATATTATATATAATGAAATGTCTATCCCGGAAAAAAGAAAAAAAAACAAAAATATTCAGTAAAAGATAACAGTAAAAGAAAATAACAAAAAAGGGACGAAGAAATTTAGCTTTTCAGAGAAGAAAAAAAATTTTTACACCTTATTCAAATTTACATAAACTTTCGAGTATGTCTACTTGATTCAACTAATTTATTTTATTCTTCTAATGGTGCATCTCACTTTATACATCTTTATATAAGCTTGATTCAAGTATATGCCCACTTGATTTAACCGATTCATTAATTTACTACAAATTGAATTTGGATTCGTTGGAGTATATTAATGAGTTGTTGAAAATCAAAAATATTCTCAAACGAATTTAAGAATATTTTCTACCAAGTGTAAATCAAGTGAAATTTACTTGTTTCAAGGTATCTTTTTTCAATGAACCATAGTAGGATACTTACAGAACATGTGATACTTCTCATCTTTTTCAAGATTTTACCCTGAAGATGAGTTATCAAATGTTAAAAAATTCACGATTAACTTAAAACCCTTCTTGCATCAACATAATTTCTATTTCCTATATTTTTAATTTGTTTTTCTCAACAAAATTCTGTCGAAATATTATTTGCCTGTATTGAGGGAGTGTAAGAAAATAAAAAAAGCGTATATAACATTGGCATTCACACACGAAATAATGTTTAAAGTCGATTAAAACCCTTATATTTATTGATCTTTTAAATAAAAACCCGAGCAGTCTCATTATACTATAATTTAAGCTTCGTTCCATAACGTAAATTGTGAATGGGTTTCTAGAAAATTTCCGAACTGATAAAAAATGCATTGATTCTGAGTTTCAAGTCGAACTCGATATCAATGTATTTCTTATAGAATAGTGAGGAATTCCACACACTCGCACAGATATACCATTAAATGGATCGCGTATCTCGATAAGACTGTAGTTGAGATAATATATCTTTGAAACTGAAATCGAAATTGCGCTTTAATTGGGTAAACCTGTTTTAAGTTAAGTAGCTTAGTAACATATCGTGTAAGGGAAATCGACGTTCGTTTCTTTATACCGTTAT
Source organism: Habroteleia sp. ZL-2020 (assembly GCA_022817445.1). Classification (NCBI taxonomy): domain Eukaryota; kingdom Metazoa; phylum Arthropoda; class Insecta; order Hymenoptera; family Scelionidae; genus Habroteleia; species Habroteleia sp. ZL-2020. Next base: position 2,966 of record JABFPK010001604.1, read on the forward strand.
AAAAACATAAAATGAGCATGTTAAAATTCCTTTAAGCATTAAACAGTTCTGATGTTATTAAGATCGTTGCGAGTAAATTTCTAGTTAATATATTTTATAGCATAAAATGTAACACGATTATTTCCAGCCGATAAAAAACGGTAAATTACTTTATCATTTTATAATTGGAAATCCGCGGCAATATAAATTATTTACATCTATATATATATTGGAATATGATTTCGATTAACACTAAAGATTAAATAAAATGTGGTACATGAGAATAGAAGTTTTATTTTACAGTCTATACTAAAAGTACATTTGTGCACACGTAAAATGTATTATTATCGGAATAACGTTAAGTACTATAAAATCCCGCACGGAGCACACGCGTTGCCTCAACGGTGAGATAAGGTGGATCATCCATATAAGCCATGTTGAGAGAATGGGAATGTTAGGCGCATCTGCGGAGATAGAAAGACGAAGGAACAGACATGTCTATCCTGTTCACATGTTGACAAGTTATTAAGAAAGGGAAGAAAAGAAGTAAATACTAAATATTGTAAAAAAAATATGATTGAAAGAGTGAACGAAAAGAAATGAAGAAGACTAACATTTGACCAATAAAGGAATAAAAAAGGACCAAAATAACCAGCTTAACGAAGAGTGTGGGTTTGATGTAAGGGGGGGGGGGGTGTAAATGAGGGGAGTAGTGAGATGGCGGCGGCAAAGCAAGTATAATCCGGAAAAAAGAGGGAACGGAAATTGTAAAAGCAGGCCCATGAATATGTAATGAGATAGAGGAGTTTGAGAACAAACAATATGGGCAAGGTTTGAGACTGGGTGGAGAACAAAGAAATGAGGAGGATGAGAATAAAGGCGAAAGCGAAGGATAAAATGGGACAAAAGGAATTTGAGAGTAAAAAAGATTTAATTTTGGAAAGAATATAATAAAAGCGTCTTTGAAGGCATTCTGAAAAGATTAGATAAGGAAAAAAAGAGTAAAAAGAGGTGCGGGCAATGTATATTGAAAGAAGAAAACTACAAGAATATAGAAAAAAAAGAATGCTGGATTTAGAAGAAGAGATTGACAAAATTGAAATAATAGTAGAGGGAAAAGAAAAAAAGAAAGTAATTTTTATGAAGAACGGAAGTGAAAATTAACAATGTTATAATATATAATAACAACAACAACGATAATAATAACCACAACCATAACAACAACAATCATAACATCAACAAAAACAACCACAAAAACAACAACAATAATAATAAAAAAAATAATAATAAATTGTATTTAATTCCATTTTTGTATACAAATATTTAAATTGTATATTATTGTGACATTTTACAAAAATTGGATCGAAATAAAGGAGAAGTATTGGAAAAACAAACGGAATTAGAGACCATTTAATAATAATTTACATTACAGCAATAATTAAAGAGAAAGACACTCGAGAGATTTTAGAAGAATTATAGTTTTTAAAGAAAATGAAAATATGAGTAGATGGAAAAGATTTATACACGAAAGTAATATTGTCAAAAGAATAGGTATAGAAATTTAATAGATCGGAAAGAGAAAATAATAAAGGAAGAACTTAGAGAGAAGGATAACTACAACTGTGGAGTGAAAAAAGAACCAAGTAGATTTGAAAAGAAGAAGTAGAACCTATATACTTGAATAAAATATGAAAGATAATTATTATGAAATACATTATCAGGATTAAAGCAAATTAGTCCAATGAAATTAATCCCTTTAATTATACTCGAGCTATTTTTAGAACCAATTATAATATTTTTAATCTATATGCTCTTATTTAATGTCATATATTTGTATTAAATTAACAGTACAGATTTTTTTATTCTAACCACATTTCGAATAATTACTGTGAAAGTATTTTCTTTCTCTTGACGTATGATAAATATATTGAAATCTTGTGTATAATTAACCAAAACTTTAGTTAGGTAGTCACTCAACCTAATTCAACATAAAGTTTGCTTGAATATTATGTGTCCTGAAGTATAATGAAAGTAGTATGTGTTTCCTCTACATTTACCACATATTATTCAAAATCCATTAAATATAATTTCCCGGGCAGAAATAAAATCATTTGTGATATGCTTTCCTACTTTTGAGGTCATACTTGAAATCTTTTTGTCATAAATCTCAAAATTTACACAAATGTTATTCAAAGTTACTAAAACATCAGTGCGTCTCTAAAATATTCTAAAAATATATAGAAAAACGTTACTAAAGGCTTTATTTTTTTGGTAAGTGTTACCAAATATAAATTTTATCTTTTAACAATTTTAATTAATTCTATTTACTGTTCAACCTATACAACAAAACTGACATCAATAGTGTCATCACTAGTGTGATCATTAGTGTCGGTATTATTCTTAGAAACTGATTTAAGAAAAACTAATATTCCACGCGGTATTTCTTTCATGGGCCCTTTTTATGCAATTTACAATTTTGAAGAGGTAGATGAGCGTACGACAAAGATGAGAAAAAATGTGATGCATTTTGGAAACAGTAATTTGGCGCGCGTGTTTTACTCCAAGTTTTCTTAAATTATTCTTTTCCTGTCATAAACGCAATGCAGACTCTAAAATACAACGTCGGTGCAAAATAAAGAAGTTTCGTAACGTATGAGACACACAGATATAAAACATCTAAACGACCCGAAACTCGCGCGTAACAAATAAACTGTTTTTAATGAGTTTTAATTTCTTCCAGATAGAAAAATCTGTTCAATTAATAACAAACACTTTTAAAAATTAATTATTATTAATTAGCTTAAAGCAAAACAAATTGAATCAAATTTTAACGCATTTTTTCCCCCGGTGTATAATTATTTAAACAATCATAAATCTTTGAAAATGGTTATAAAAATGTGTATTGCATGGCTAATCAGTCATAAAACTTCTTCTGCGCTGGAACAAACGATCCGAAATATCGACCATTCCAACTGCTTTTACTAATCGGAACATCCAACGACCGATAAAAAGCCTTTTGCATGTTCAGCTCAAATTAAGTAAGATATTTCGTTGTCGATGGTTGGTATCAGAGGCACTGACTTTTGGAGCAAAAAGTCGTCCGAGTTGACCGCAAGGACAGACAGGAACGCGAGAGAAGATGATGTCGAACGAAAGCGGAAATGGCGCAGCAGTAAAGAAAAAAGCGAGGCAAGAGTCATGCTACATTTTATTTGTTTCGTCCATGTTTTCATGCTGTTTCGGTGTTAGGAACACGAACGTCCATTCGGAGGAGAACGTGCACGTCCTCGCCTAGTGACGACGATACAACCGCCCAACCGCCATTAACATTTTTACGAGATCACGTAACACTCGCACCGCCACGCGATTCGCTAACGATCTGTAAGATTAATAGACAACGACCAGTCACAAGTTTAATGTTTAGATAATGCGTTAATGATGGGGTATTTACTGTAATATATACCGGGTTACTTCGCACCATTTCTGATAATCATTGCAAAATTTATCGCCTGGCCATTTCTTACTCAAATAAAGTAAAACAGACGTCCACGTTTTTCATCAAGTCCAAATGTCACGGATGTAAGTTGGTTTCACAAACAATGATTTCCGCAAAACTAAATGAATTCGAGTGACGAAAGATTAGCTCATAAAGTGGACATTAGTAGAAACGTTTCTATGTCCATGTCGTTAAAGAAGTTTACGTACTTTGGTGAACTCGGTTTGAAAAATAAGTATACCCATGTAAAATTTATATATGGGACATATATGGCACATATATGTTTGTGGATTTTATATATGGCGACATATATAGCGTATATATGACAGATATATGTTTGTAGATTTCATATATGCCTACATTTATTTCTATGGATTTCATATATGCCTGCATATATGTCTGTGGATTTTATATATGGCTATATATGACACTTATATGGAAATATATATGTCTGTGGAGTTCATATATGGCTGTATATATGGCACATATATGGAAGCATATATTTTTTTGAATTTTATATGTGGCTACATTTAAGGCACATATAAGCAGTCATACATGTCAAAGAACAGTGTAATTAATATATAAACATGTGCGGATGTTTAGATTGATTGCATCAATTCTATTCTATTTTCTTACCTCTTAATGCATATATTATATTTAAGATGGAATGAGAAACTGAAATTATCCGCAGTATTAATAATTCAAAATCTCTCAACATAATCAATGAATTTAAATCTTAAAATTAAATCAATTTATCATAGACAAGAGATACAATTGAAATTGTAATTTAGTTACTTTATTTCATAAATTAAAAAAATATATTCATTATGATTTTAATTGAATCCTTATAATATTTCAATATTTATATAAGAACAATATACTTTTTCCATCCGTGCCATATATGGTACATATATGCTCATTTTTACATACGAAAAAACTTTCCAGGTTGAAAATATAACTATATTCCAAAAGTGGGCATCTTTGCCAAAATATTTTTGGATTTTTCGATATTTTCGAGATTTCTGAAAAAAAATACAATACCAAACATTTCGAACTGTATCTGTATGCACAGTAATAATTATTACTGATTTATTTCATTATTTAACATATTCATGATACCCTTAACATCAACCCTTAATTCCCTTAATTTTTTTATAAAATAAAAAAAAAACAATTAATCAATTTAATCAATGTATTGACAAATTTTGAATATTGTTACTTAACGTGCAAGCACAAGTAGAGATACTTTTGCATTTCGAAGCCAAATTCCATCTAGTTAAGACTGAATTAGGTAGTCATCAGAAACAGATCAGAATACATAGATATACCGCGATAGCGCACAAGCTCAATGTCATTAAGGTCTAATCAAGTTCGTGTAACTTATTTACTTGCAAACAAAAGTAAAACTATGGTGATTACATTGTTCGAGTTGCCTCTATTAGTTATGCATAATAAAGTACCACTTGATATTATTGTTGCAACCTCTCGTTTACTTCATATTATAAACTAACATAACACTTTAAATAACATATTAGCCAAACAATTACTTACTGTCTTCAATAATAACTTGCAGCACATTTTTATCTTCCGACAAATTGTTGCAATCCATGTTCAAGCTTCTCATTTGATCTTTTACACGAGAATTAATAAATTGAATATCATGAATTAATTTAACACTTTTGCTTTGCTCTATCGCACGTCTTGGCGTAGTAAAGCATATGGGAAAATAGCTTGCACGTAGCACTATCGCGTACTATTTACACACATAAATGTGTTAGCTTATATTCAGACATCTAGACAGTGTTGGTGCGATGCAACGAAGTGCATCGTTTCAAGTAATTCGCCAAATTAACGGCTGTCAAGGCATTAAAATATTATCAATATAATATTTCATGCAGTATATCAACATATCAGGTCACTGGATATCAGTATATACGTTAAGTCGATTTTATAACAACGTAGGAACGACATTGCATAAATTATGGTTAAGACAATATTAAAATACATTAAATTTGTACGTTACAATTTTGATTTGTTATATTTTGGTGATCTTTAATTTAAATGAAAGTTTAAATTAAAGGAATAAATAAAGGAATTATCATGAACTGTGGTTTATATATGGACATATGTTTGCAGCATTCATATATGAAAACTCCCGAAACATATATGGGGTTCATACATGTTCATATATGGCCATATATGGTTCAGATTCATTTCATATATGAAAAGTTTGTTTCGTATGGCCCAGATATGGTAGCCATATGTATGGTCCTGAAACATATATGGCCATTTATGAATTTATATGGACGTAGATGAACTCCATATATGTTGCGGGGGTTTTCATATATGAATGTTAGAAATATATATATCAGCCATATGTTTCATTTTCACATGGGTTATAATTATTGTGGAATTTTAGCAATAAATATTCGCTATTTTATTTATACTGTTCTAACCCAAGGAGAATTTGTAACCTGAACCATGGCCCAGACAGGGCAACCCTTTTACCAGACAGGGTCCAGAGCAGGCATATCATTTCGCTGCCAAATCTTAAAGCTACGGAATTTTAGTCTTATCTGGCCCTGACCAGGCATTCCACCAAACAGGATTGCCAGATCAGGACCAGAAGAGGACCCTACCTGGATTCCCTTTAAAAGGAAATCCCGATGTGGTCCTGACCTGGTACTGAATGGGCATACATTGCTGTGGAATGCCATGTCTATGCCACACCAGGGCCCGATTTCAAACTAATTCTTAGGTATATATTTTTGCGTGTTTTTTCCGCTGAAATTCTGTTGAAGACAGTAATATTTACTAGTGTATTTTCACTGTTTACGCTACAAGAATTATAACAAAATAATCCAAGGAATTTCTCCATTCTCGTGTAATTTTACCGACATACTTTCAATGTCTGTAGTACAATGTAGACGACATTATGCAAATAAGATATTAAATCTTCTATCGCTAATTTATTTGTAATTGAAAACCGAATAACTCGTTGTTGTATGATATTATCAGTATACTACAGAACTAGGTAATTATTAATATGATAACTATGTAACAAGAGTTAGACGAAGTTTATGTCTCCCAGACAAAGCTTTGCATTGTGCTTCTATTAGTAAATGAATTGGCCCACTTATGTAACGCCAAGTTGCATTTCTATAACAATTATAATTTCATATTCTGGACAGCTTAAGAACACTAGGGATTAAAATTATAAAAGTAAAATTAATATGCGATTTCGGGTAAATTTAGATTCCAAAATAATCCAGACCAAGAGTACGAGATTGCTCAGGCAGAATAGAAAAAAGGAAATTTGACAAAAAATTTGAAATATTACTAATAGAATGCAAATGCCACTCGCTTGTAACACGTATCGAATATTCTGATGTCGGAAATCTTAAATTATAACGTGGAAACTATTTTGAAATTGATGACAATTCGGTTTATGATCTTCAAAGTTTTAAAATTTTGGTATAATTAATTGACTAGTTTTGTCACAATATATTTTTATAACGGAAACCACGCAAATGACCTAAATTTAGTTCTTATGTACACGTTCTGAACGTATTTTAAAAATGTACCAATTATTTGACTTAGAAGGTCAATTTTGAAATATAAATATACCTTCATCTAAAAGAGATGATCCATTTTAGACCTCATCAATATTTAAAATTATCAAATTGCATTTTAACTTAAAATCAAAAAAATCAATTTAAACTTGTCTTTGGAACTCAGATGGTTTAGCTTAGTCATATGTATCTTAACTGTCGATTATAAAAATTCAACAAAAGACCATTCTTTTTGTGCGACGCGACAGTGTCATCGAATCAAATTGTCGTGTCACAATTGCAAAGCGGGTCAAGCACGTTTTCGTAAATAATTGCCAAGGAAAGTTCGCGCAATAAAAAATCGTAGCGAAACACGGATCTGCTCTATCGACTCTGATAAAGCATAGGAAGTGGCAAGCAATGACATCAATATCCAAGTGAAAGTTCTGAGAATCTCGCCGGAGTTGTGCGAGAGGTACATGTATTTCTTATTTCAGTAGACAGTTGTTGAGTAAGATGACAGGACAGAAGGCTTCGCAGGTGTTGGTCGTAGGGAGGCGAAAGTGTCCTCTTTCAAGGGAGAGATAAAGTTCGCCGCAATATGCTGATAGGTGCGGGGACGAGTGGGGTCGTGAATGTGAAAGGCCTGTACCACAGGTGCATAGCCTATACCAGTGACTTCGTCGAGTAACTTTTCAACTAAATAAACTACAGTTTGAAACCTTTGGCCGTTCCAGGCACACCGCTGGGACCTTGTTAATAATCCACACGGCGAGACTGGTCAACGTATGGCGATACGGGAATTCCGCGAAAAAAACATTGTATATCACTGCTCCGCTATATAAATTTATAAATTACGCCCGACCAATTTTCAGATATCGAAATCTTGGCAGAATTCAATAATAAATTGCATGTCGTGATTTTTTGTTTTGCCAAAAGTTTAGTTAAAAAAGAGTTAAATAAATTATAATGAATCCAATTTTTTAATTTCTTTATATTGTTTCTATTCATCCATAAATAAATATATCAAAAGGGTTAAAAAGTTTTAAATTTCGAATTTTCATACGATTGTATTTGTAAAATTGTTTTCAATACTCCCTCTACAATTCTAAATGCTTAAATCCTTACCCAGGTGGAAATTCTATACACTGTCCGACTGTCGATAGATAGTACTGTTTCAATACTGGTTTGTTATTTTTCCTGATTTACTACCAGAGTTTATTTTGACACTCATATGCCAGCATTGAACCGATATAGCCGCATTACTGGCTCAATATTTCCAAAATGACTAAATAAATATTAGTAGAATTAGTAGACTTTAATATAAGTCAAATCCTTATTAAATGTAAGTGTGATTGTTAAATAGTAATTTAGAAATAATTAACTTTTCCTTTGTTAGGTTAGAAATGACACTATAAATTTATCGATAACGATCTTGCCGAAATAAAATAGGTAGGGT
>JABFPK010001606.1:0-11449 GCA_022817445.1 Habroteleia sp. ZL-2020
ATTTTAGTCTGGCACAGATTTGTATCCAGACTATTGCCAGATTATTTTTAGTCCTGCCCAGATTATTCCCAGACTATTTACCAGATTACTTCCAGACTTCATCCAGACTAAAAATTTCCACGCGGGTTTGTTTCGATTAGTTGAAATGATAAAAAAAGTAGTATTTTTAATGCTTTTGTGCGTGAGATAGTATATTTTAATTTTTTAGAATTTATATACGAAAAATTGTATTTTCAGTAACTTGACCGTTCATTATTCCATTTATTACCGACCAATCAAATTTTTCTCTAAAATTGAATTATCGATTTTAACGAAATATTGAGAGAAGGTAAAAAAATTAACTTTCATGGAAAACAATTTAATATTTTAACATTATAAGTGATAGAAGAATTTTATTCGTTTATCTGGCGAACGGAAATCAAACGGGACTTGCGAGGCATCAGGATAATCCAGAAAACGTCGTCTCCACAATGTTGCACTTAACGTAATTATAATTAGCATTAAATGTAGTCAGTTGGCATAAACGCCCACGGTTATGGATCGTCTTGAATTTGACAAAATTAAATTGCTAATAAATCTTCTAGACTTTTCCGGTAATGAATTTTGTCAACTTTCGTTCTTCATGGAACTACTGCGAACTTCAAATTTGAATTTGATCGTTATTTAGAAAATATCTATTATACATTTTATGTAATAAGAGTAATTTTTAAATTTTAAAATATAAATATACGATTCCGTTATTTCTTTGTCAAAAATATGATTATTTTGAATAAGCTAAACAGTTTTTACATTTTTCGGTACATTTTTTATAAATTGTGGGAAATTTAAATGATCAAAATTTTATTGCAATTTTCAAATGTGTATATGAACAGCATGAAACGGTAAAATTGGCTACTAGTTTGATTCGGATGTTCCTCATACTTTTACTAATTAATAATCATCTTCGGGGTTTGTAATTAATATTCGCGGGAGTTTGCGAAAGCTCAACTTTTACGGAACCACAAAGTTTTAATTCTGACAACTTTCGCAGAGGTCGACCGCCAGCAAAAGAATCAAAGGAACTTAAAAGCTGTGACTAGTTTCGAAAAATTTGCAATATCTTTAAGTTTATTTTAAAAAATATGTATGTATGTAAAAATTTGTTTCGAAAAAGTTAAACTAATTTTTAAGTTTTAAACAGTATTAGACCAATTCATGAACATTTTTAAATTCCCTTCCCCGTTTACCTCTTGGTAGTTCTCTTCAAATATATAACAAAATTTAAATTTCCTTTTATAAATAGCTAATATATATTTCTATATTAATATAAAAATAAAGAACTAGAATTAATCATATAATGAACGATTTTTTAAATACTTTATTGAAGCATTAATATTAAGGAGCAAGGTGTTAATTATTGTGATAATGATAATTTATATGGTGATCTTCAATTCTTAATTATTCAGCATGAATTATTAATTACTCTACTTCATAATCTCTCTTTTGTTGGAGAAATCATCGAACGTTAGTGCGTTCATCTAGAATCATCGAAGAAGAGAATACTTACCGATTGTATTATTTAACTTATTAAATTGTTATCTGAATATTAATAATGCAATTAATCAAATCGTAAAGCACGTATGCAAATGTAAGCGCGATAGTAATGTATCATTTATTGAACTCGAAACTAAATATACGAGTATTTTTGACGAGCAATATTCGCCGGGTGGAAATTCATTAACATCACTAATAAACGTAAATTACAAATTATAAATTCATTTCGTAAGAATAAAATAATACTTTACTTAATACTGCATTTGAATATTGTATAAATAATAATTTTAGACTATTTATGTTATTTATGTTATGTCATGTGTATTGTTTATATATTTACTGTTCTGATAATATGCATTTCAAGAAGTTTGTCTTTTCATTCGTACTTTTTAGTATTATACATTATTAATATAACGGCTTTCGAAATGTCTTCTTACACATGGAATTATTAATCAATAGAAATGATGAAATCTACAATCCGAAAACAACAGTCAGAGAAAGCATCATTATAATTATCAAAAACGTTGCAACGGGATAAATAAAAAATAGAATAATTTTCATTTAAATGAAATTGAAAACTACAACCATTTCGAGCTTTAATCCATGGCGCTTAACACGAATTAAAGCTTCGGCGTTTGAATAATTAAAAAGACGATTTCGGAAAAAAATACTTATCTTTAAAATTGTAGTATTCCGTAATATATAAATTATTATTATCTGTTAATCGAATTACATTTCTGTTTACAAATTAATAGTGACAAGGGGATTCAAGATTTTCGTGAAATTTACATTTTCCCCAAAATGAAACTAACTTTCTCGTGGAAAAGCGACCCTCGATTATCTAAAATATCGTAGATCAATAATCGCCATGTTGAGAAAAATAAGTATAGTAATTCTAAAGATGCTGAAATTTAGTCAATTTATTATTAGAAATTCAATTTCATTAATTTGGGATAGTAAAATCTCTTTGTTAACATTTTTACAAATAATAATGATAAGCATTTTTATATACATTTAGTTCATTATTTTTATTATGTACTTTTTCAACTTTCTATTAGAAACGTAAAGTTATAGTTATTGCAGAACCATATAATACACAATTTCTTTCTTTAATACAAAAAAAAAAAACAATTTATTTTTTTCACTATTTTGGTAAATAAACTCGTACCAAATAATACAAAACACTAATTTATTATTAAATCAAACGACAGTCATATAATACTATTATATATGATAATCAATAATATAATACCATATGTATTAACTATCATAAATTTGCATTTCGAATGCTAAGTATAATTCCAACCATTTCCCGGAAATTCAATAACGCCAGAAATATTTATCAGAAATTACATTAATTTTGTTTTTAAAAATATTTAGTTCAAACTTTATTGTAGAAAATGAATAAAATTTTTTTTATTTTACTTTCAGTAATATATTAAGATTGATCCGAGAGGAGATATTAAAATCTAAAATTGTATATTTACATACATTTTCTATTTTTTAATTATAATATTATTTATACAAAATAAAAAGAAGAAATTATTTTCCTTTTTCATATACTTAAACACAACATTATTAAACTTACAATGTTGGAGATACAAGTTATTATTATTAGTAATATAACTATCTATCTATCTGTACTAACTCAAACAAAGCAATCTTATTTCTCAGTAGTTTAAATACCAAAGTATCTAATATTTACTATAAAAATAGTTTTTTTCAAATATTAATTTCTTCTGCAAATTATTTTAGCTTCTTTCGTCTTTGTCGTTCATTTTATCTAATTTATAAAAAAAATAACTCTAAATTTTTCTGTCATATTCTACTTTGTTTGTTATGCAAATTTTGTTATTAAAATATATTCAAAATGTTTTAACACTGATTATAAAGACTTACATTTTAGAATGAAATAAATTCTATTATTTTTATTTTTATTTAAATGTAAATTTATAAAAAAATATGCATTTGAATATTCCTATTTCTGGATCTTGAAAATGATATTGAATATTCAATTTGCATTCGAAACATCAGAAAATGGCTTTAACCTTAAAAAAGTGAACTTCCTTATCATCGGTTTAAGATGATTGCGTTCGTGGAAACATGGCGGTTGACCACGGTCAGTGTCGTGGGTTTTTGCGCGCGTTCTCGCGCGTGTACCGGTCTGGCCGCGGGTGTTTACACGGGCGCGAAACTTGCTCACGGCGCTCAGGTTGAGAACCAGCGCGGGACGCCGAGCAATAAAATGAGGGCCCCTGCTAGCGCGCTCGGCCGCGCGGGGCGTGGGGGCGCCCCCCTCGATAACCCATATTGTACCCCCAACCCCCTCCGAGCGCCCCCCCCGCCGCCGCCGCCGCCGCTCCTGGGCCGTATATACTCGGCGCGGACGGCTGAGTTTTGTCCGGCGCCGCTGCGCCGGAGGGAATTGCTCGGGTTTTGCATTCGACCGCAAGGGGGCGCCCGAAATTCACGCAAAATGGTGGGCAGATGCGTCGCAATTTTCGCGATTTTTCGGCGTTTGTCCGAAAACGATCGGACACTTTTTTCTAACGATTCGCAATTTTCGCAGGAAAAGCCTGAGGTGGAGCGCGCTGACAATACTTCCCCAGTGCCGTATATACACGATCATATACCACCCCTAGTCTCCTCCCCCTCCTAACAACAGTAGGGTGGTACAGTACGAGGCGAAGATCATCTACGAGCGAGAATACACAACGCGACAAAAGTTTTCGCAGAACGATACCCTTTTTCCATAACATTTTCAGAAAATTTTTTGATTTCGACTTTTTCAGGCTTGAATGTCCGTGGGGATAGCATTAATCTTGGGGTTTTAACGGTGGCCAATTTGAAACCAATTTAACCTACCTTTTCGGGTTTCAAATTCTTCAAATATATTTTTCGATCGTTAAAATAAATGCGGAATACTTGCAAATAATTTTAAAAAAATTAGAATATTTTTAGAATCATACTTTTTTATATTAAATTTTTTAAATTAATTTTAAACTTTTCTTAAATTTAATAATAATTTGAAATAGAAGTAAATGATTAAGTTTTGAATATTTGTTCATTCGTAGTTTTGCTAGTATAAAGAAGAATGGAAGTTAAAATTGGCGAGGGATTTCAATTTAGGGCGATTTGAGATGTAATAAAGGGAGAATAAAGGGGGCGTAAAATTTAAAACCTTCACATCATATTTAAAATGTCTGAAATAATTTTAAGAAATATTTCTCTTCATTAATTTGCATTAACTATATGATCTGTTTATGCCCATATATTTACTGGTACATTTAATAATATCAATACATATTTTATTAATAATAATAATATTAAACATCATTAATTTGTTATACAATTTCTATTTTGAACAATTTGAAATAAAAATGCTTTAAAACTCGTTTTCAGAGCTTGACAAATTATAGGTATTTATGTTATGAATATAGTTTAGCACTAGTTTCCACTTTATGCAAATGTGAAATTGCACTAAAAATAATTTGGTTTGTTAATAATAATATTTATTAAAGTACAATAATACAATTTTATATTTATCTTAATTTTGAGTGTTATTTTTATTTCATATTCTTATATTTTATGGAAAATGAAATATGAAATGCTGATGACGAATTGAAACTAAATAAGTATCTTTTACTTTTTATTAAATGAATATTTCAAATCTAACGATTATATAACAAAATTATATATTATAGAAAATTATTTGTTTAATTTACCAAAAAAATTTAAAACAGAATTGTTATTGTTAAGAAAATTAAGTATTATTTATTATAAAGCAGGAAACATAATAAATGTATAGTTTTCGAAATATTTCGTTTCAAATTATTCAATTTTAAAATTATAAGAATTCGTAACATTATTTAAAAATTGATTATATTCCATATTGATTTTATTACTTCTTCATCTAATTGGTTTATTCGCGAAACATAATTTTTCATAGCGTTTTTGTTTGGTAAAGTAATTTTGTCGTTTTCTTATCTATTAGAAACCGATAAGTCTTCTTAGTATTTAAAATTGATATTATATTATGATTTATTTTGTGTGTGTGTGTATGATATGGTATATAAATTATAAATTAGTTGGATAATACAATGATACACAATACATCATTAATCCTTTAATTTTTTCTGATTATTATCTTGTTTATATTTATGATAAAAGTAAATTTTTGGGAAATGTCACGAAATAGAATTTCAATTATTACTTGAATACTTTACGAGTATATGCATAGTATATGTATTCTTATATATATATAATATATATAAAAGAGTAAGATCTTTCTCTCATATATATACATAGATTTATTCAGGCACATATACGTATATATAAATATACTTATATATATTATTATATGTTGTTATATATTATAAATATTGATTTATAATGTATATATATATATATATATATATATATATATATTATATATATACAGATTATATGATTAACGTTACAAGTGCGACGTGGCAAATCCAGTTTGTATCTATTTCGAAAATTAATTCGATACTAATCCAAAGCAAAGTTGTATACGCGGATTAACACGAAATTTCGAATGTGAAATTTAATTGACGGAAATTAACTTTTTATTCAACGATTCGGCCCGGGGAAATCATTGCATTTTCAATTTTCAGTTTGTCACTTATCGATCCTGAAAAGTTAATAGCATTTCAGAGATACACTTTATAAAGATCAATATCTATTTTGGGAATTTTTTAAATGCGTGTACAAGGAAGTGTTCAGATTAATCTTAGCCGCTCATGTATCGTTTTTCAAGATTGTTGTAGATTTTAAAATAGCTCTGATAAAAAAAATGATTGAAATGCATTTTATTTCTAGTAATATGGCATACAGTATTGGATTAAAAATAAAGGAATTGGTTAACATATAAATATATAGTTATTTAATGTATACATTATTATTATTATATATTACAAATATATATTTTTCAACTACTAATAAACTTTTAAACACATTTCTCTGAAATTAATTTAAAAATATATTTCTCAATTTGTTGTAACATTTATAATTTCATCGTCAAATCGAAAAAAACGGTCGAAATTTAATTATTACATGTTACTTTTATTGATTAAAATTGGAGTGTAAAAATGTAATTTATTACGTAATATAAATTTTGCACTTTTGGTCTTGGCTTTCAGTTAAATTGAAAATTCATTATTAAAAAATTGTATGAATGAAACGTAATTTTCATCATTTTTGTTAATCAGGTGAAAAATCGAAAAGCGGGAAATAATGTTTTACAAAATTAACAGAATTTGAATAACGTGGTGCAAAATTAAAGTAAAAATTTCACGAGAAGTATAATTTAATTAGGAAATTTCAAATTTAATGAAGATATGTTTCAAAATGATAATTTATTGATTTTATCGCAAAACAATTTTAGTTACTTAGTTTTGAAAATAATTGAGAAAAAGTTTTTCAATTTTATTTACATAATTTTATAAATTTGAATTTCTGTTAATACCTTTTTTCACCAATGCTCGTTATTTTTTTAAATACTAATTAAATTTACCAAAAGAATAACTTTACAATAAATGATTACTTTTGCAATATAATTTCTTTATTATTATTGATTCAATCCGAAAAATGAATAAATTATAAAACAAATCATTAAAGTAGGAGTTACAGAAATATTGCTAAATAAGCAAACACGACGAATCGTTTGCAAACGAAATTGCATTTAATTACATCGTGGAATTGCATATGAAAATTTATAATGCGATTCCACGCCCAAATTGATACACAAATAATAGTGAACGGGCTGTTATTTTAAAGATGGGAACCATATCATTTTCACAACAATACTTTTATAAAAACGATGCGACGTATTGTTTGCAGCATCAACGAGCTGTTCCTGTCATGTAATACCTCGATTTGTAATTGCAAAATAAAATATCAGGGACATTAATAATTTGTCATTAATGTATTAACAAAATTGAATTAAATATAAAATGAAGTATTTAATTATTTTGTATGTTATTGTTGTTTATTATTGTATACTGTATCCATTTTTTCATTATAAAAATAGAAATATGCTATTTATGATATTCAAATAATAATACAAGTATAAAATGACAAAATATGTTAAATAATTCAATAACTTTAAACTTAAAAACTATGGTGAAAATTTACCAAAATTCTAAGTCGGTGATATACTTTACTTGATAAAAATATTCCCTATGTTATAAGATAATTGTATCAAAACATTGGTAATTTATGCTTGTAAAGTGCATAGTAGAACGATATTATCGCTGAGGGTGTCTTTATCATACGAATGGAGCCCTTATGGAATAAAAGGGACAAAGCCATCGCGATAAAATCGGGGTTCTAGTTTATACAAATAACAAGTGAGAAAGGGAGAGTGAAATCTTGGTAAAATTATCTTATAACTTAAACCAAATTTTAACAATATTTTTTTATTTCATCCTATTTTTTACTTATATATTTAAACAAAATGTGTAGTATAGTAATGTAATTAATTAGTCCTATAATACAAGTTGATAATATTATATTTAAATAACAACAATAATTAAAATTACAACTAATTTCAATTTGCGACCTTCTACGAGTCAATTTGCCAACATCTTGAAATATTTCAAAAAATGTGGAGGCAACGTTCTCGTTGAAAATAACACATGCAAAATTAGTTGTCATTTTGTTATCGTTAATCACGTTTGACGAAATTTAGTCAAGCTAAAAAAGGCCAAAACTGCAGCCGAACATTGAACGCACTTGATCGAATTATTATCAACTTTTTCATAGAGTTACCGAAGGCTTTCAGGTGAAATTTACATGAAATTATAAGGGGCTGTGCGCGACTTGAAACGTGTGATTTTTAGGATACTTTTCAAAGGCAATTTTAATTCAATCGGCCAACTCCCGATATGAATAAATCAAACGCTTAATAGAAAAAGTTCGTGCTTTTTTCGAATCATGGTTGCAACGCGTGCGAATCCGACTATTAAATTTCTCCAATCTAAACATTATTCTCTTTTTAATTATATAGTATATTAAAATACAAATAACTTACTTTCGAAAATATATTTAAATATGTATTTTTAAATAATAAAAAGAAGATAAATAAATCTTTGTCGTCAATATCTGGCAATGCAAATTACTGGGCGCGAAGTGACAAAACACGAGATTGAAATAATTGGCAGTGTCGTGTGTTCGGAATAATTGATTTATATCGCGATAAATAATTTTTCTAACGAGTCTAATAGATTATAATTAATCGAAACTCCGTTGGCATTTTGTATTCATGCATAAAGGGTGGTCTCGAACATAATTAATTATGTACAAATTTACGAAATTGCAAACATTCATTGTCCAAAATTTGCATTACAATACGCAAAATAATGAGAAAATATAGTTTTACTCACTGCAAACACTAAAATTTTAAATGTCAAAATCGAAACAAGGGAGAGAACTCATTTAGTACATTTTGTTTGAGCTATTAATTAATACGAATTTAGTTGTTTAACGAATATAATCATATGAAAATATTTTTTAATTAACAGAATGTGCTCGTGGAAATCATAAATTATTAAATCTTATATATTTATATCCTTTATTTTATTTAAACAACAGAAAACAGTTGACGTTAAATCAAATTGTAGTAAATTTGAATAAAAAATTAACCGATTTAAACAAATGAACTCAATATTATATTATTTTGAAAATATAAATAAGTCACTTTAAGTATATTCTATCTCTTCTTGTTTTTTTGTATGTTCCGTAAAAAGACTTAATTACACTTACGCGCTTATAATCGCGTTTAATGCAGGACGAATTCTATCAAGATTGCGTACGGATTGAGATTACGAACAGCCGGTTTTTACATAATACCGAGAAGTAAAAATGCTATGGTACACAATTGTCGGAACAAAAAATCGTGCAACATTAGATCACATTACTAGTTGACTGGCGCAACGCTTTTTCCATTTGATTTTTATATTCTCTGAAAAAATGGTACCAGTAAAATACTAAAATAGAACTCGTGTAACGCAATTGCATAATGCACGAAAGGTTATTTTAAAGACAGTTAGTTCTAAATAACTATTAGTAAAATGCATAACAAAATTAGATTTTACAAGTTTGACTATGTGACTTTGGGAATGAATTATATAAAAATTTGCCAATGCAGGAATAGAATAATTTTATAAACATTGATAATATTAACCAACTTTCTAGAATTTAGTAATTTTTAAAAATCCAATATGAAACATGAAAAATTTGTAATAGGCTTTGTTAAACTTAATATTTAAATAAAAAATGTTGAACAGAAATGGTTATTGATATAAATTTGAAGTAATTATACGTAGTAATCTTTATTAGAGTTGGTAACTATTAATCATACAGATGATAAATATAAATAATGATTGTTATTATATGATGCTATTAGAATTTTTTAATTTTTTAATAATATAAGGATACTATTAAAAGATGTAATTATAACTTTTCGTGGTAAAACGAATTTTAATCGATAAAATAGCCAACGAGAAAATTAAAATTCGGTTAATACGCCCCTGAACTATCATCCCGATGCTGGTTCCCACACAGAACGTTATGAGATAACTGGTTTCGCGCGTACCGTACAGTCACGAGTGCGAATCGCATCCACGCGCGTGTGTGTATCCGAATCCTTTCCCACAACCGTAGAAAATTATAGTAAAATATTTTACGATACTTTTCATCGTACAAATTGTAATATATCTTCATTGAGGTTCTCGAAAAAGAAAAATTTCGATTCTCTGTGCTACCAACAGTTCGATATCGAAGATTCGTGCACTATGCACTCAATTTTCTAGTTATATTTCTCGCCGTTGAGCAACGCAGCAATAATTACTTCCTTTCATTTCGAAATTCGTCGTAATTAATTTTGTTCGTTTCAAATTGTCATTGTGTCTCTGAATAATTAATATTATACAAATAAATGAAATGTTGAAGTCTTCGAAAGTTCGTTAGTCTGTGATTAAAACTATAAAATTTCGTCATTAAAACTTTTATAAAATAATCACATTACACAAATAATTTATATAAATACGTTTAAATAATGGATAGTATTAAAGGTTTAATAGAGTTATAAATTATTTTACAAAAAATGATCGATTTTTTTTAATAATTGTGCATAAATTTATCTGAATATTGAAAATTGTATAACATGAAATATTATTATAATGTAATGCAATTTTAAAATTATTAATCGAACATACATTAAAATCCGTTTTCTTTGAAAAATGCTAAATTTAAGATTAAATTTAAATCCAGTTTTTATCTTTCTAATTTAACATTTAAACAATTTAATTTCACATTTGAAGTGTCGAGTGACAGTGTTTGATCATTTTACTACATTAATTTACACTTTTACAAAAAATTCGCGCCTTACAATTTTTCATCGTATATTTTACTTGCTAAACTTGATAAATTGGCGATGATTTTTTAGACATTGATTTGGCGTGTAAAATATATTTTACGTAACACTTTACATCCTACAATTTAGAATGGAGGTATCTTTTCAAGATTGATATGGACAATATAATACACACAAAATATGTATATAATAAAAATATAACAATATAGTAAAAACACCACTTGTATAATATGAAATCCATTTTGATTTCATTTTATGTTGAATTGAATAGCTTTGTTTACTTGTATTTTGTTAAAACATTGAATAAATTTTCTTGTGTATTTTACAAAGGAGATAGAAAAGAATTCATAAACCATCCTTGATATCAAACCATGATATCAAAGTACTGAATGAGAATTGGTTTGTCGAAAAGTCGGTGGTGCAAATATCAAGAGATTAAGACCAGCGTGACGGCGCTATAAATCGAAACCGCAGCTCGCGTACGGATAATGTATGAGGCGCGTCGCGAGTCCCTAGTAG